>BQNB010014056.1:0-75906 GCA_026074375.1 Tanacetum coccineum | reverse complement strand
CAACTGCAAGAACTGTTTGGAGAAAGGATTTATTTGCTCGAGTTCATCGTCGTGGGGAGCTCCGGTGTTGTTTGTGAAGAAGAAGGATGGATCCTTTCGGATGTGTATTGAGTACCGCGAACTGAACAAGCTGACGGTCAAGAATTGTTATCCTCTTTCGAGAATTACTGATTTGGTTGATCAACTTTAAGGTTCGAGTGTGTACTCGAAGATTAATTTGCGATCAGGTTACCATCAGCTTCGCATTAAAGAGGAGGACATTCCAATTACTGTATTTAGGACTCTGTATGGTCACTTTGAGTTCCAAGTGATGTCGTTTGGACTGACCAATGCGCCTGCTGTGTTCATGGACTTAATGAATCGAGTATGCAAGCCATATCTTGATAAGTTTATGATTGTGTTCTTCGATGATATTCTGATTTATTCCAAAGACAAAGAAGAGCATGGAGAGCATCTGAAGATTATCTTGGAGCTACTTAAGAAGGAGCAATTGTATGCCAAGTTTTCAAAGTGTGACTTTTGGCTAGATTCGGTACAATTTCTTGGTCATGTGATTGACAATAAAGGCGTTCATGTTGATCCTGCCAAGATTGAAGCAATAAAGAATTGGGCTGCTCCAACGACGCCAACTGAGGTGAGAAAATTTCTTAGATTGATCGGTTACTTTTGAAGGTTTATTAAAGGTTTTTCTCTGATTTCCAAGACTCTCACTAAGTTGATTCAGAAAGATAAGAAATATGAGTGGGGTACAGAAGAAGAGGAAGCTTTTCAGATACTGAAGCAGAAGTTGTGTAGTGCACCTATCTTAGCGTTGCTAGAGGGGACAGAAGACTTTGTGGTTTACTGTGATGCATCACTCAAGGGTTTTGGAGACGCATTAATGCAACGGGAAAAGGTTATAGCATATGCTTCCTGACAATTGAAGGTCCATGAAGAGAACTACTTGACCCATGATTTGAAGTTGGGTGCCGTTGTTTTTGCTCTTAGGTTGTAGAGATATTATTTATACAGAACAAAGTGTGTGGTTTTCACTGATCATAAAAGTCTCTAGTACATTCTCAATCAGAAATTTCTTAACATGAGACAACGATGATGGATTGAGCTTCTAAGTGATTATGATTGTGAGATCCGTTATCATCTCGGAAAAGCAAATGTAGTGGCTGATGCCTTAATTCGGATGGAGAGGATTAAGCCATTGTGTTCGAGCTTTGGCGATGACTGTTCATAACAATCTACCTAAGTAGATCCTTGACGCTCAAAAAAAGGCGATGAAAAAGAAGAATGTAAAGGCTGAGAAGTTGGGGAGATTAATTAAGCAAATATTTGAGTTTTGTCCCGATGAGACTCGTTGTTTTGAAAAGCATGTTTGGCTGCCACGATTTGGTAGGTTGAGGGACTTAATTATTAACAAGTCGCATAAGTCCAAGTACTCCATTCACCCCGGGATCTGACAAGATGTATCAAGACCTGAAGTAGTTATATTGGTGGCCAAATATGAAGGCTGATATTGCCACCTATGTAAGCAAGTGTCTGACTTGTACGAAAGTTAAAGTAGAGCATCAAAGACCGTCTGGACTACATCAACAACTTGAAATCCCCGTGTGGAAATAGGAAATTATCACTATGGATTTCGTTTCTAGACTTTCTAGGACGCCGAGTGGGTATGCTTTAATTTGGGTCATTGTTGATCAACTGACCAAATCCGCTCATTTCCTACCAATAAAGAAGATGGATAGCATGGAGAAGCTCACCCAACTCTACCTAAAGGAAGTTGTGTGTAGGCATGGTGTTCCTATATCGATCATTTCAGATAGAGATAGCCATTTTACGTCTAGATTCTAGAGATCGCTTCAGAAAGCATTAGGGACAAATTTGGATATGAGTACCGCTTACCACCCTCAAATGGATGGTCAAAGCGAGAGGATGATACAAACTCTCAAAGATATGTTGCGTGCCTGTGTGATTGACTTTGGAAGTAGTTGGGATAGACATCTGTCATTGGTCGAGTTCTCTTACAATAATAGTTACCACACAAGTATCAAGGCTGCGCCATTCGAGGATTTGTATGGATGGAAATGTAGATCGCCTGTCTGCTGGAGTAAGGTTGGAAATAGCCAACTCACTGGTCCGAAATTGATTTGGGAAACGACAGAAAAGATTATGCAAATCAAGAACCGCTTGTTGACCGCTTATAGCCGCCAGAAAAGCTACGTGGATAGGAGAACTAAGCCATTGGAATTTAAAGTTGGGGATATGGTATTGCTCAAGGTATCGCCTTGGAAGGGCGTTATTCATTTTGGAAAATGCGGAAAGCTGAGTCCACGTTACATCGGACCATTCAAGATCTTAGCAAGAGTAGGTCCGGTAGCTTACACGTTGGAACTACCTAAAGAGTTGCAAGGGATTCATAGCACATTTCATATTTCCAATCTCAAGAAGTGCTTAGCAGATAAAAATCTCATCATCCCACTTGAAGAGATTCAACTTGATGATAAGTTGCACTTTATTGAAGAGCCGGTGGAAATCGTAGATCAAGAGGTTAAGCGACTTAAGCAAAGTCAGATTTCTATCGTTAAAGTTCGTTGGAATTCTCGAAGAGGACCGGAGTTTACTTGGAACGTGAAGATCAATTCAAAAATAAGTACCCTCACCTCTTTGCGGGAAATGAAAAAGCGAATAAGTCAAACTAAGCACCGGGAAGACGCTCCTTTAAGGTGGGAGGAATGTAACAACCCGAGTTTCAGGTCAATGCTTACTTCGAGCCATGATAATTATTTTACTATATAGTTGGATATAGTTGTTATGTTTTTAGTCGGTTTTTGTGGAAATTACAAGCTGTTTTTCAAATTTTTCTATTCGTTTAAGCGTCAAAGAAATTTTAGAAAATTTTTATATTCTGCTCCGAGAGCACGATTATATTTATTTTTGGTGTTTTATGGCTTTTTCCGTGTTTTTGTAAAAACGTGTCAAACGTCTTAATTTGTGTGATCTAACATTTTTATAAAATGTTTTTAGCTCAAATAAAGTGTAAAAGTAAAAAATAAAATAAAAAATAGTAATAAGACAAACCATGGTTCGAGCCACATAGGGCCGACCTCCATGGCTCAAGCCAACACCCATGTGTTTTATTTTTTTTATAAACTTTGGAAGTTTAAGGACCAAAGGTGTTAAATATCCAAAATGCTCTTAAACTAAAACACACACTCTTATTTTACAAGCTAAAATAAAAACTTCATCACTCTCCTCCCTCTCCTCTTGTGTCCGACGAGACCAAGCCACCACCCAAAAATCATTGTCGACTTGCATGCATTCGATCCGATTACAAAATATTCATCCCTACACTAAGATAAACATATCCCACTAAGAATTTTTGACATGCAATAAGTATTTTGTAAGATTTTGATTTGAGCTAGTTCTTAAAGATTTTTGAGTAGATTTTGGTTTAAAAGTAGTAGATCTAGTGTTGTTGAAAGTTGAGGTTAAATAAAAGTTGTGGTTTGTGTTTTTGGGTTTAGTTTGAGCCGCGGTCAAAAAGGGAAAGCCGAAAGAAAAGTTTTGTGAACTAATTACTTGTGTCGAGTTGATTGTAAGTATACTATTTAGCTTGTCGCATTGTTATGATATATGTTATATTACGTATATATGATTGTTACTAGAGATTCAAGTGCGAAAGTGTCAAATAAGTATTAGTCGATTGATTGTGAGTTTGATGAGTCTAGTGAATGGAGATAGGATAGCTAAGCGTATTTTTGAGGATATTGGATGTGAAAAATGATGTTTTAATGGGTTTTGTGTTGGTCATTTTTGAGCAAAACGTTCGATAGCCGTACGGCGTATCGAAATTTTTTTCAAACTTATTTTAAGTGTTGGAGAATGATAGAGTATATTCCTGCGGTCGTTTTGATATAAAATGGGTCACATAACTCTTAAAAATGAAGCTTTTACGGCCAAATGAAGTTGGGTAAAATTTTGTAGGAAAAGTCAACTACGAAAATTGACTATGAAAAGTCAAAGATGTTGTAAACCTCGAGTATGGTCTTTTTGTGTCAAGGGGTTCATTAAGTTAGTAACATAACGATGAAATATTATTTTGGATTCTATATTATCCTTACTTTCGGCAACTTTCTAAAGATAGAAACTTTGCGACAAATGAAGCATCGCTCTTTTACACATGTTGTACGTAGTTGGTTCGTCTAAATCAACATTTTACGTCGCACTTGGAGATTCGTGGTATATAATCATATATATGTAATAGCTAATATGCAAGTATGCATTATATAAATTATATTTCTCATAGTCACGTACCGCTATATATAATACAGGTCGCGGTTGAGACGTGAAGTTGTTTGCTCGTGTTGAGTTGTTTGACTGGATACATGTGCTTAAGGTGAGTCCATAGCCTCGCGTTTAAATCTTTTGATTGTTTTATAAACCCGCGAGGGAGATACATGCTTGTTTTTTAAAATCGAACACATGTGATTTTATGGTATGCTGGACCCGATTATGAGATATTTCCGCATGAGTAGCTATTGCCAAACTCCCTAATTTCATGAACCGTTAATTACCTTGCGAGGTAAATGTTGGTGCATTAAATGGATCTATTGGGTTTGACAATCCCGTCCAGGGTATGGATCCATTTGTAAACACCCTGTCAAACGAACGTTTTGTATGGAGACGAGTAGGTATGAGGCAGTAATACCTTGTTTTGGGGAAAATTATAGACATATATAAATATGTAGTGTTAATGTTCGGTGTCATGAGCAAAATGCATGAAATGAAATTGATGCATTGTATTCATTGCAATGTTTTCCCCGAGAACTATACTTGTGATCAAAGATTTATAGTCATTGTTTATAAACTCTGTAGATTCACTCAACAAATTTTTGTTGACGTTTTAGCATGTTTTATCTCAGGTAACCAACGATGATGGAAACGATGGAGTGGAGGACTTGTGCGTGTGGTCGTTTGTGTAGAAACTTGCTAATGTGTTTCACGTTTTCATAAAACAATGTCTTAAATTTGAAAACAATTACTTATCAAATGTTGTGATGGATTTGGTTACGATTTGCTTTGGGACTAAATGCATTTACTCTGATTTTCAATAATGGAACACATGTTATGTAAACGTCTCTTTTGAGTCATTTTCTATATCTTGGTGTGTTGTGCTATGAAGTAACACCCATTGTGAATTCCGCTGCGCTACCAAAAAATGGCGGTGTTACAATAAATGACACTATAAAGTGACATCATTTGATGTCATCAAATATCCCCCTACTTGAATCCTACTTGTCCTCAAGTAGACTTTAGAAAACATTTGAAAATGTATCCCAACCAAAGTTAAGGATTTTTCTGTTTAAGCATCATTTTGTTCTAATCACCTGTACATAACCAAACACCTCACGAAATATGGAAATGAAAACACTCAGATCACTCAACTAATCTAGGGTGCAACATTTAATTAGTACGCTCATTTGCTCGGTCGTGATTAGTTTTCTATCATATGCTTGGCAAGGATACACATCTCCACTACTAGAGCTAAGGAGAAACAAGTCAAAAGGTAAATTGGGTAAAAGGCTTAGGGTTGATTAATCAAACAATCTTTCACAAAAAGTACTACACCAACAAGGCAGCTGAATCATACATACATGGCCGTAATGACGGAATAGACATGTACAATTCGATCACATCCTTATTCGAGTTTAACCAAGGGTTAGGATGAAGAACGATATAAGGTATGTGATCTTCTAGTTTTCACCGAAAGTAATAAACCAACAAGGCAGTTGAGTCACACATACATGGCCGTAACGACGAAATAGACATGTATGGATCGTACACATCCTCGTTCGAGTAGAACCTAAGGTTAGTTGCTAGGAAAAGGGAAGTAAATGGTTGTTAAATAAAATTTTCACAAAACAAATAGATTAAGCCAACAAATAAGGTACAGTTTCTAGTAACTTTGCCTGACCGTTCCATGATAAAGACTCAGAAATATATACAAACGTCTCAATCATAGGATGACAAAGACAACCTAAGTTGGCGTTCCTATAACGGTCAACCTACCAAACATCCCAAACTTTACTTACTTTACAAGATAAGTGGTGATATCGGCCACTTTTTACAAGACTTTACACCATTGATTTTTTTGTACGTATCAACGAATAATCGATCCTTCCAAGTAATTTTATCAGTATAAGTTCAATGAACTGACTATCTTCCATTCTTTTCTTTTTTGCTGCTTTTTTTAAACAATACATCATAAATCTCGGTGTAATTTCATCGTCTTCACCATCTTAATTCACCCGGATAATTTTTCTTACAACACTTCATCTTCGGAAATGAAACATAATCGCTAAAGTAGCAAAATTTATGAGCTACATACTTTTCCATTGAATTGTGCAATTTCCCAACCATAACAGAGATAGAAAAATTTAACTTTGACGCAGGAAATACAGAACTTTACACGAAAGCAACTAGCAACTTTGATTAAAATAGGCTTAATCTACAGGGTAGGCTAAGGTGTAAAGGTGTAACGAAACATATAATTGGTGTAGAAAAAGACAAGAATGGCTCAACGGGTTTTTCTAGGGGTATCTTACTCTATAGTGAGAGTAAGCAGAGGGTTACATGGGGGTTTAACTAACCAATGTAGTTAGTTAATATTACAACATTTAGGCTTATTGGTTTAATCCTAGAAATTTACCAGTTAAACATGTTACTCCATCTAAATCCATAGTACTCATCATTGTGGTCTCGAGTGATATACCAAGCCAAGTTCTAAAATCCACTACATCACCGGCACACTCATAATTTTATGGAATTATTAGTAAGCATTTCGAAACGGAATAGGCTAAATTCTCACAATATGTATCAAGGTTTATTAATGCGCTAGGTAATGTAACTAGTGACTTTAACAAAAGTTATGCTAAAATAAAATTTCAAATTTGGCCTATTTTTAAGCACATAGCATGTTATTTTGTAAAAAGAAAGACAAGTACGTTATAATTCTCTACCCCCCTTAATTTATACAACGTCATCGTTGTATAAATAAAACAATTAAATAATATGGGAAATAGAATTAGAACGAGGAACTCCCCTGATATTTTGCTCGGGATGATTCTCCAAGTTGAGTTTTTGAGCAAAAAGTGTGTTGACGAGCGCTTTAGAATGCCTAAATAAGTTCAACACATGTCTTTTTCAGAGTATACCATATCGATGATTTTGTTACAGCAAGGTCCTGCATAAAAGATTAGAAGACGAGAGTGTAATTCCTATCTCGGTATAATGGTACAAGAAAATAATTAAACACACATATTGTACAGGTATCAATACGCCGTATCCCAAACCCTAGGATACGCCGTATTGTTCCTATCCAGAGGGGTTCGATACGCCGTATGGAGTGTCTGGGAAGACAGACTCAATCAAACAATTAAAAATGCGACAAATAATTTATACGCCGTATCTAGAGGGGTTCGATACACCATATGGAGTGTCTGGGAAGACAGACTCAATGTAAACAATATAAAAACGGCCAGGTTGTCTCCCGGTAAGAACTTTTGTTTCAGCCAGTCGTTAAGTTCGACTTTTTCTTTCTCCGACTCTTCATTCGTCATCAGATGTTGCCACGAGACGTCCCTCATTTATAATACGTAAAAGTTCTCGATATGAGTCAAGGTTGGTCACTTTGGAATAGTTTGGGGAATAATCGGTGATCAGACTCTTTTATGGAAACTGTACTTTCTTTAGTTAAACATTGAACGAGTATTTCATCATCTCGAATCTCCTGATTTTGCAGACTGATGGTTCATGAGTGGGATTATCCCTGTGTTCTTCATGCCCCTGATTGTCTTGAGTATTACCGGCGTTGTTTGCTCCATAATTTCTACCAAAGATAACGGGTTTAATTCAAGATAAGGGTCATAATCCTTTTCAGTTTTGGCATTAGCATACGGACCCTGGCCGTAATTTTCCCAACGAGTGAATGGGGCAATTTCATGAGTATTTATTTTCCACCAACATTCCTCTAGTTTTACCAATACATCATGGTCTAGTTCGTGAAAGTTCTCAAAATTGTTTTTCAGCCATGCGTAGAATTTCATCACCCCGGGAGTTGCACCCCCCTATGATTCTTTAACTTTGGCCTTGTACATTAAGGATTCGTCCTTCAGCTTCCCATCAGTTAATTCATCATACCACTTGTGAGCCTAGAAATAAGTCATACATCTAACTCGAACCATCCCAGGTAGTTCTCCTCCGTTATAGAACCCATCAATATATGAACTACACGTGGGCCATTTAGTCTTTCCATTCTTAAAACGATATGGTTCGCATATATGATCACACAGTTGGTATGGTACCCCGTTATCTGAACATGCTCCCTCAAGATCTACTGTCATAATTATTATTCAACTACATACTCCTCGTAAGTATTGATTACTTGGATATCGAAAGCAATCGATTCCGTGTCGATTTGAAGGAGATAGTTGAAGTCTTTGAATGCTTTACACAAGGGTGTCTCGTAGTTAAATAAGTTCCCATCGATCATGAAGATTTCATCAATATCGTCGGGGTCATCATCTTCGTCAGATTCCATCTCTTCATTGTTATCAGAAAGTTGGTTGAATTTTTTATTGAACTTTTCTACCAAATTTCCCAAGTAGTAACTAAGCCAATAGAATATTTTTTAAACCATTCACTTGTTTCTCCTGCGAGTGAGACAGGGAAGACACTAAGCCTAAATTGATCCTGAGTTAGCCCTTTTATTGAGTGGCCTAATTTTTTGAGGAAATCTATTAATGTGATTAAAACGCGTTTTCTATGATTATCCATTGAAAGGTTTATCCATGTATCTTCCACAAAAACGTTCCTTGAATTTCAAACAAAACTCTTCTCCGGTCACTTCTACCTTCATTATCATTAGAGAGGAAGTTCTTTCGGGTAACGAAAATATATTAATTTGGTTCCACCATTGTAATTCCTTTCTTTGTCAGACGATTTCCTGAAAATAAGCACAATTTATCAGTAGGATTTGCCCTTAGGGAAGAGAACACATAAAACAAGAAATCAAATGCGAAAAATTGTTACTGCTATTGTATCAGATGATAAATACGCCGTATTTAATTTGTTTGAATATGCTGTATAGATATGTTGAAGGAAAGTACGCCGTATAGATCTTACAGAATACGCCATATTGTTTGGAAGAACAAATAAGTTGTTTAGACTGCAGAGATCAATACGCTGTTTGGGTAGAAGGTTCGATACGTCGTATCTAACTGATGGATACTGCGTATCAGATGATCTATCAGAACAGAGTACTTTGGAAAACAATTAATAATGTGGGAATTTAAACACACAGTTAAACAAGAAATTAAACACGCAATGCAATTAAATACAAACAGAATTAGATTAATTGATTACACTAAGATAAACTAATTAATGGTTAGAAATACTAATAAGATTAAAGGTTAAACTTTTTCACTCTCCGGCAACGGCGCCAAAAAATTGATGTGCTGTCGTGTAGGGTCAATTTATTGATTACCAAGTTTTAAATTTATATTTAGCCGACTTAACCTAAAACAACACTTTAACGAACAGTATACCCGATCGGGTGGAGTTTCGTGGTAAGTAGGGTGTCGAACACTAAGAGCGAATGTTAACCTTATATTCTATCAGTAGTTTAGTTAATCTAATTGGTCTATATTAATTCTAATTACTGGTTAAACCTATGCTATATACGTTTTCTAATGATAAATAGGTGGTTTTCAGCCTGAGAGACTGACACAGGTTTAGTGGTGATAAAAATCAATCCAATACACAATAAACATGCAAAAAGATAAAAGAGGGTACAAGCCAAATGATAGAAAACTGTATTAGCCATTTTAAATCCGATTAAATGCTGGTTTGTTTGTTTAGTGTAATGATTACTTATCTCGAAGCGGCATATCATTCTTAAGACTTAGGCGAGACATCATCCTAAGACCTAGATATGATTATCACCTGTCCAATTACGTATCACGATAAAAGCAATATTTGTTTAATTATTAATTTATCTTATGGAATTTAAAGCGGTGGTGATCCTGTTAATATCTAGATCATTGGGACTTTACCACTATTGCTTGCGGTATTTTTATAATACTGGTGTTCACTGTTCAAGTCTTTACCAATTAATTAAGAACATACTTGTTGAAACATACGGGTCACCTACCGGTACAACTAAGCTCATAATTTAAAGGCAAAGATAGTACCATTCATTTCTGATTCATAATGGTAAGTAATATTTACTCGATATGGGAGCTATAACAGTATCTAGAATTTCTTGTTAGGTATCTCTAGACCAGTTTAATGATTGGTCTCAATTCTAGCACACTAGGACATGTATTAGGTGATACAAACAATTTAAAACAATCAATGATTAATTAAGAAATTGAGTTTAAAAAACAAACCAAATATTAAATCTTCATTAAGATGGCTAATACCCGAGGGTATTAGCCCACAACCATTGTAATTATACAAGAGTGATCAATTAACCAAGGTAAACTAAACGTTTTATCAAACGCTACCAAAAATTAAATAATTACAAGAGTATAGGAATTACACGGTGTCTTCTATAGAATTATAATTGATGCTCAACCTTGGTTGCTATTCTTTTCTTCAGAATTGACCTTTAGTGTTCAGGGTATAAGGAATATGATTTTGCACCCTGAAAACTCGTTTTTGAGTCTTCTATTTATAGTGTCTAAAAAAGACTGGACACGCCGTATTGAGTAAGGTCAATACGGCGTATAAGGGTGTATTCCTTGGAGTGCGCACTACGTTCTCAATCAATCAGTTATATTATTCCCAATTTAAATTTATTACTGTATCTTTGAATGTTTATCCAGCTGGATATGGCGTATAGTAGCAGAGTGATACGTCGTATTTTGGGAATTGGTCTTGCGGGTTTTCTTGTGAAGTCCAGGCGCCGATACCCCATATCTTCCTTTCTGGATACGTCGTATCTTCTTTGCTGGATACGCCGTAAATTGTCAGAAATTAGTAATCTTCAAATATCTTTGTTTTAGCTCCAAATTGTACGCCTTTTAGCTTGTCTTCACAAATCACTCCTTAATTACTGCAATTATTAACTTTAAAGCAAATAAGTACCAAATCTTGCAATAATTATATAAAAGTGGGTAAAATACTTGGGATAAATGATGCTATAAAGTGACCTTATTTGATGTCATCAACTGCACTATTTCTGGCAGAAAAACACACCTCTTTGCACAAATTTTTCAGTAGTCTTTCTTTCTCTAAAAATCTTCTTTCTCTCACTAAATTCTCTTGATCACTAACATTGTTTAGATCTTGTTTAAATGTGGTCCAATCTTCTATCCTTTCCTTCTTTCCTCAAGTGCAAGAGAAGAATTCGGAGACATCTTCAAAGATTCGTAGTTAAGTGTCTAGTTTACGCTCCTTTTGTAATACATTTGTTACATATAGGAACGGAGTCCTTGTCTACAATCTTAAGTAGTGTGTAGATCTAAATGATGTATATATTTGGATGGGTTGATTGTGGGTTGGTTAGTATTTTAGGCCTTAAAATACATTGGTGAAGTGGTATATTGGTTCTAGCTAAGATTAGGAATCGACATCTAGCTTAGTGTCGGAAAATAATGTAAGCGACGGCAGGTTATTTATTTAGGCCATAACACACAAGGTTTTGTTTATGTTGAGGCATAAAACATAAGGCTTTGGGTTGTACTCTGTAGATGGACTCGACATCTAGCTTTGTGTCGGAAAATAATATAAGCATTGGTATAAGGTTTTCTCACACAAAAAGGAGCTTGTTAATTAGTGAAGTAACTCTTGAGTTGGATACTCTGGGAGTGGAGTAGGGCGAAGAGGAGATTCGTGACCGAACCACTATAAACCACCATGTCGGTTTGCATTTACTTTTACCTTTTGCTTTACTTATTTTTTTACATTTACCGTTTTACTTTTATACATGTATTATGCTTATGATTGTGTATATATTGTTAGTTAAGGTTGTGTACCTTTTTGTACTTAATATTGTATGTGTGGTTATATTGTTAGGATATGTGTTAGCTATTGTTAACCTATTATCGACATTCTATATTGCGTTAAAAATTCGATAGGGTAATTGATTACAAAGATTTAAAGTTTAAAGGAAATCGTATTCACCCCTCTTTTTTTTTTTTTTTTTCCCTTTTTGTTTTTTTTTTTTTCTCTTTTTTTTTTTTTTTTTTTTTTTTTTTTTTTTTTCTTTTATTTTTTTTTTTTTTTTTTTCTTTTTACGGTTTACATAATTGTATCAGGAGCAACGTCGTTTAGTTTTCAAAACAAATGGTTTTTAAAATAGAGTACGATCCATGTATCAAATTACCCATGAAGGGGGGTTAAATATGAAAAGTGTTTTGTTGCTTGATTCGTAATAATTTTGTTGTTAGATATACTTCGTATAACAGCTTGAAGGAAACTCTTCTAAAAATAGTTTGTAATATGAATCAAGAATTTTGCCAATTTTCAATCTTTAGAGGAGCAAAACTCAAAGTTAAAACCCCATCAAACAACATGTTAAAAAAAGCACAATTCAAAGGAAAATGAGACTAAAAATCAAGGCCTAAAAGAAAACAAAATAAAAAAAACTTAAACCTTTCGATTTACATATCCGCAATGTCTCAGTTTAGCAAACAAGCCGAACACCTTTTAAACGCCCATATAAACAAGTCTCTATAGCCGATAATATGTCTTCTCAACACATTGATCAATCACACTCCTAGAATTCATTAGCAATTATATTATGCCATCTCCATGTAGGCCAAGTAACACATTGATAACCATGTGTAATACATTTTAGATTCACATTTACACACAAAACACCCCTTCATAATGGCTCAAACCATTTTTTCATTTTGAGCTCACAATTTTATTTTATTTTTATCTTTTTAAACAAACTAATTTTTCATTCATTAAAATATAAAGAAAAAATTACATGTTTCGTCCCTATGGTTTATACCAAACATCAAGTTTCGTCCCTATTTCATTTTAAATACACTAGGCGTCTCTAATTTTGAAACTTGTAACGCTGGCCGTCCCTATTTTGGATGGTCGTTAACTTTTTTCGTTAAGTCTAATAATTGAAGGGGTATTTGCGTCTTTTTCATTCATTCACCAATCCAACCAATAAATTGCACACCCTACCTACCCTTTTTTACTTTTTTTATTCTCATACTTCCTCTCACCCACTTTCCAACATTTCTCTACCAACCACCACACCTTTGGCCATTCACCCACCATCTCCACCCCCACTGCCAACAAGCCATCACCATCTCTAGCCCACTGCCAATAGCCACCACCGTCTCCAGCCCACTACCAACAGCCACCACCATCTCCAGCCCACTCCTCAACCTCTACCACTACTCTTAACGCCTCCCTCCCTTCTCACCACCATCAGATCCATTTCATCACCCTTTCTCTCCTCTTCCTCCCACTCCGTAAACCTTACCTTTACATCCACTTTCAAATCATTATCATCTTTATTTCCCACCTCTTCTCTTCCACATTTTTTCTTTTTGGATAAAAAACCCTTTCTTCTTACTGTTAGCATTATGGTTTCGTTTCGATTTATTCAAAATATCTTGTGTTCTTTCATTTGTCATACTCTTTTACTCAATGGTATTGGGGCTCGCACCACCACAAGAGAAAACACATCAAACATAGAGAAACAACATCCACAACAAGAGAAACACAAAATCAACAAATAGAGAACAACATCAGCAACAAGAGAAACATCATCAACAACATTGAGAGGTTGTTTAACCGAACCGAAGAACCACTCCTCACGTCTTTAATCAAACCTAGAAACATATAAACTCACACTATAACCGAAATCGAGATCTAAATAAAAAACCATCACCCCCACAAACTCAAATCCAAATCCCGATCTCACAAAACAAAACCCTCGTTAATACAATGAAATACAACGAATTCAAGCCCTAATCACTTGTAACATATCTACAAAAGATCTATGAAAGTGATTTCGTCCATGAAGGTCAAGATGTGAGAAACCATGAATGAGAATTGGGAAAGAAAAATAATCTTTTTCAGATTGAAAAAAAGGTTCATGCTTTAGGTTCAATGGTTCGTGTTTTGGGTGTAATGTTAAAATTAAAATGGGTTAATTTTTCGAAAATAACAAGAAACTTGGGATTGATTAACGAAGTTATGGTTTAGTAGATTGGTTTTGTTTTGTTTTGATATAGAGTTGGCGTGTGAGAAAGAGTGTTACTGATGGAACAAAAAGATGAAGATCTTGTGTGTTTAGTTATGGGTTGGGTGTGAGAATTGTAGGGGCCAAAAGAAAACTAAAGTATAAAAGAAAAGGAAAAAATTGGAAAAACTAAAGTATATATTAATTATTATTATTATTATATTATTCAATTTTTATTTAATATAATATATATTGATTATTATTATTATTAAATTATATATTAAAAAATCATAATTAATTAAGGTGATGGACAAGGAGCAAAGGAGAAATACCCATTTAATTATGAGATCTTAACGAAAAAAGTTACATTGACCATACCAAAATAAGGACGGCCAGCGTTATAAGTTTTAAAATTAGGGACGCCTAGTGTATTTAAAATGAAATAGGGACGAAACATGATGTTTGGTATAAACCATATGGACGAAACGTGTAATTTTTTCAAATATAAATACAAATTACAATACGAAAATCAATTTTTTTTAAAGAATTTGAAAATATAAAAATGTACCCACTTATCAATAAACTATTTTTTTGTTGGTGGCGTTTGGTCACGCCTTAATTAATGGGGGCGCCAAAGAGGAAGACACGTCGGTACAGCGCAGACCCTAATCCGTCATACCAAGTGCTCTAAGAGTGAAGAAAAGTAGTGATTTAAGTTTATAACTTTGAATTGTGTATGTGTGTGTTTTTATATAGATAGATAGACGTTTGTCTATTGTTCTAGTTAAGGTATTTCGTCTTTTTCGTATGTTTACCATCTCAAGGTATCAATCAAATGTAACCATTCTTTAGTTTTGTTAATATGTGCTCAACTTTGGCTACTGTTGTTTTCCAAAAAGTGTGTGCTTTATGGTGTTGTGTTGTGTTGCGATGCGATTCATTTACATACCAAAATGCATACCACACAATATCTTTACTCGAATGGTGAAGCATGTTGAAAAATTATTGACGCGATTTAATTATAGACTTGCGTTATTTGTGCTAACGACATATATATTATAGTTTCATGCTCTCTTTGACGAGAGCTTCATTTTATGAAATGGAGACGATGTATATTAAATATCAAGTATCCAAAATGAGTGTTTTTTCTTTCATTTGTTTGGATTGAAACTTAATGAAAGAAAAATAGGTAAATTCGTCCCACATTGATGAATGAACACACTTTAAACTAGTTTGTAAACAAGATCAAATGTGAGTTCCTTCTCTTTATTTGTCATTGTTTTTGTATGTTTTTAGGTACCAATACTTTCCTTTAAGGTGGTCACGAATCAAGAATTTTGCTAACTTTCGATCTTGAGAGGACTAAAGCATTAAGTTAGAACCCCATCAAACTACACGTTAAGAAAGAAAAACAGAGACCACGAATTAAGGAAAACAAACTAAAATCAAGGCTTAAAAGATAGCGAAACAGAAAAACTTAGACCTTTCGCGTTAGATATCCGCATGTCCCAATTCATCAAACAAGCCGAACATCTTTTATACGCCCACAAAAGAGCCTCTATAGCCGCTAATATGCCTTCCCAACACATTGATCAATCCAACATGTGCTCTTAAACAATAGAGTAACATAATGTTATACAACAGCTTTGCTCTTTTTCTTATGCATCTTATAGCTCAATGACTTTTTTTCTGAAAAACAAGTTAAGAAAAATTATGAAAGTTCGCTTCAATGCTTAGGACAAATCCTGATGGTTTTTATTACTTTCATAAAATTATATTAATCCATAAAATCAAAGCATTGAATAGCGGGTAGCATATAAATGATCAAATAAATGCTTGAATAATTAACCGAATTAGGGTTACAGACCTTTTGTTTCTAGCACCGAAAGAATCAAATCGCTTAGCGATGTATTCCAGGGAACCCTAAATTTGGGTTTATTACGAAAACAATCAAGAACAATCTAAAGAAAGATTGTATCCGATCTTGTACACAGCTATGTATCGAGTTAACACTAATTTACTAGACTTGATAACAAGTAGCGTTTAACCAACTGATTCGATCCGATCAAACCAAGGTTATGGAGCCGAATGAAGGGACAGAATAGTTATAGTGTTTTTAGGGATTATTGTGTGACCCTTTTCACATCTCCATATAGGTGTTTTTATAGGCTCCTTTTCCTAATGTAACATCTATTCATTAATATTTAATTATCAATATGTACATCAAATTTTAAGTATGTAAATATTATGTAACATTATGGTATCATTAAATAACAATAATTATGTCACATTATGTAAACAGCAATTATGTTTTTGTTTTTTTTTTTCTCTTCTTTTTTTTGTTTTTTTTTTATTTTTAGTTTTTATTATAACATAATTGATGTCTACATAATAGTTACATAATTATTGTTAGTTAAGTTACATAATGTTACATAATTAATATGTTACAATAATTAAGATTGATGGTACATAATTGCATATTAAATATATTGAATAGATGTTACATTAGGAAAAGAGGTGCCTATATAAACACCTATATGGAGATGTGAAAAGGACCGGTACAACACAATATTCCCTTAAAAACTCTATCACTATTCTTGGTCCTTCATCGGATCCATAACCTTGGGTTTGATCGGATCGAATTTTTGGCTTAAACGCTTACGATTTATCTACTATAAGTGGTTATCAAGCTCTAAGTAATTGGTTCTAGCGCGATAATAGAGTTGTGTTAAATGTTCGTGATACAATCTTTACTTAGATATGTCTTGATTGTTTTCGTATAAACCCAAATTAGGGTTCCTGGAGATAATCGCTAAGCAATTTGATTCCTTGTTCGGGCTAGATCGAATCAAAAGGTTATGTAACCTAATTCGGTTACTTATTCATAGATTTGTTATTTGATCATTTATTTGCTTCCGCTATTCTATGCTTTGATGTTATGGTTTAATATAATTGTTATGAAAGTATAAAAACCATCAGATATTGTCCTAAGCATGAAGCGTACTTCATATTTTTCTTATCCTTGTTTTTCAGAAAAAAAGTCATTGAGCTATAAGATGCATAAGAAAAAGAGCAAAGCTGTTGTAATACATAATGCGTACTCTATTGTTTAAGAGGCACATGCTGGATTGATCATGTGTTGGGAGGCATATTAGCGGCTATAGAGGCTCTTTTGTGGGGAGTATAAAAGATGTTCCGGCTTGTTTGTTGAATTGGGACATGGGGATATTCAACGCGAAAGTCTAAGTTTTTCTGTTTCCGCTATCTTTTATGGCCTTGATTTTAGTTTGGTTTCCTTAATTCGTGGTCTCTGTTTGCTTTTTCAAAACGTTGTAGTTTGATGGGGTTTCTAACTTATATGCTTTAGTACATCTACAAGAATCGAAAAAGTTTAGCAAAATTCTGATTCGTGAACCACCTTAAAGGAAAGAATTGGTACCTAAAAACATACAAAAACAATGACAAATAAAGAGAAGGAACTCACATAACAATGCATGATGTTGTTTACAAACTAGTTTAAAGTGTGTTCATTCATCAATGTGGGACGAATTTACCTATTTTTCTTTCATTAAGTTTCAATCCAAACAAATGAAAAGAAAAAAACTTCATTTTGGATAATGTATATTTAATATACGTATCCATTTCATAAAATGAATCTCTCGGTCAAAGACGAGCATGAACTATAAATATATATGTCGTTAAGCCACAAAAAACGCAAGTCTATAATTAAAAGCGCGTCATTAATATTTCAACATGCTTCACATTCGAGTATAGATATTGTTGTGGTATGCATTTTGGTTTATGTAAATGATATTCGCATCGCAACACAAACACAACACATAAAGCAAACACTTTTTGGAAAAACACCAGTAGCAAAGTGTGCACTTATTAAACAAAACTAAAGAATGGTTACATTTGATTGATACCGTGAGATGGTAAACTTACGATATAAGACGAATACTTAACTAGAACATTTAGAACAATCGTCTATCTATATATATTAATCACAAACACCACATTCAAAGTTATAAACTTAAATCCACTACCTTTTTTTCACTCTAGGGCACTGGGGTATGGACAGTTTAGGGTCTGAGCTGTACGACGTGTCTTCCTTTTTGGCCCACCATTATTTAAGAGTGACCAATACGCAACCAACAAAAAAAATAGTTTATTGATAAGTGGGTATATTTTTATATTTTCAAATTCTTTTAAAAAAATTGATTTTCGTATTGTAATTTTGTATTTATATTTGAAAAAATTACAACGTTTCTGTCCATATGGTTTATACCCAAATACATCATGTTTAGTCCTTTTCATTTAAATTACACTAGGCTCATTAATTTTAAAACTTATAACGTGCCGTCCTTATTTTTGTGTATGGTCATTAACTTTTTTCGTTAAGTCTATATTTTAAGGCGTATTTGGATCTTTTTGCTTCCTGGTGTATAACCCTTTATTATTATTGATTTTTTTATATATAATTTAATAATAATAATAATTATTATTATTATATTAATAATAATAATAATAATAATAATAATAATAATAATAATACTTAGTTTTTTCCAATTTTTTTCCCTTTTCTTTTATACTTAGTTTTCTTTGGGGCCCCTACATTCTCACACCCAACCCATATCAAACACACAAGATCTTCATCTTTTTTGTTTCCTCTGTAACACCTTCTCACACCCAACCTATATCAAAACAAAACAAAACCAATCTACTAAACCATAAACTCGCGTTAATCAATCACAAAGTTTGCTTGTTATTTTCTCTGAAAATTAACCCATTTTAATTTTAACATTACACCCAAAACACGAACCATTGAACCTAAACATGATCTTCAATCTTGAAAAAGATATTTTTCTTTCCAATTCTTCATCATGGGTTCTCACATCTTGGACCATCATTGACGAATCTTTCATAGATCTTTGTAGATATGTGACTAGTGATTAGGGCTTTGATTCGTGGTATTTCATTGTTTAGATCGAGGGGTTTGTTTGTGAGATCGGATTTGGATTTGAGTTTGTGGGGGTGATGGTTTTTTATTTAGATCTCGATTTCGGTTATAGTGTGAGTTTATATGTTTCTAGGTTTGATTAAAGACGTGAGGAGTGGTTCTTCGGTTCGGTTAAACAACCTCCTCAACTGTTGTTGATGATGTTTTCTCTTGTTCGCTGATGTTGTTTCTCTATGTTGTTGATGTTTGTGTCTCATGTTGTGGATGTTGTTTCTATCTATGTTGTTGATGTTGTTTCTCTTGTGGTGGTGCGAGCCCTAATACCATTGAGTAAAAGAGTATGACAAATGAAAGAACACAAGATATTTTGAATAAATCGAAACGAAACCATAATGCTAACAGTAAGAAGAAAGATGGTTTTATCCAACTGGAAATAAATTGTTGAGAGAAGAAGGTGTGGAATAAAGATGATAATGATTTGAAAGTGGATGTGAAGGTGAGAGGTTTACGGAGTGGGAGGAAGAGGAGAGAAAGGGTGATGAAATGGATCTGATGGTGGTGAGAAGGGAGGGAGGTGTTGAGAGCAGTGGTAGAGGTTGAGGAGTGGGCTGGAGATGGTGGTGGCTGTTGGCAGTGGGCTGGAGATGGTGGTGGCTATTGGCAGTGGGCTAGAGATGGTGATGGCTGTTGGCAGTGGGGGTGGAGATGGTGGGTGATGGCCAAAGGTGGTGTGGTGGGTAGAGAAATGGTTGGGTGGGTGAGAGAAGTATGAGAAATTAAAAGTAAAAAAGGGTAGGTAGGGTTGTGAATTTCATTATTTTTGTGAAATTTATTGTGTTGGATTGGTTGGAATGAATGAAACAAGACGCAAATACCCCTTCCAATTATTAGGACCTTAACAAAAAAGTTAAACGACCATCACTAAAATAGGACGACCAGCGGTTAACAAGTTTCAAACATTAGGGACGACTAGTGTAATTAATGAAATATGGGAGAAACTGTGTTTTGATATAATCCATAGGACGAAATACAAGTAATTTTTTTCTTTACTATTTTAATGACATGAAAAATTTGTTTGTTTTAAAAAGATAAAAATAAAATAAAATTGTGAGCTCAAAATGAAAAAATGGCTTGAACCATTAGTGAAGGGGTGTTTTGTGTGTAAATGTGAATCTTCAATGTATTACACATGGTTTATCAATGTGTTACTTGGCCTACATGGAGATGGCATAATAGAATTGCTAATGAATTCTAGGAGTGTGATTCGTCAATGTGTTGATGATGACATATTATCGGCCTCTTTAGAGACTTTGTCTATATGGGCGTCTTAAAGCGTGTTCGATTGTTTGCATAAAACTGAGACACTGGGTATATGTAAATCGAAAGGTTTAGAGTTTTTTTTTATTTTGTTGTCTTTTAGGCCTTGATTTTTAGTCTCATTTTCCTTTGAATTGTGCTTTTTTAACATGTTGTTTGATGGGGTTTGAGTTTTGCTCCTCTAAAGATTGAAAATTGGCAAAATTCTTGATTCATATTTATCAAAATATTTTTACAAGTTGTTTCCTTCTAGCTGTTATACGATGATTTATTCCTAACAACAAAATTTATTACGAATCAAGCAACAAAAAACTTTTCTTATTTACCCCCCACTTCATGGGTAATTTGATTCATGGTTCGTAACTCTATTTAAAAACCATTTGTTTTGAAAACTACAACGACTGTGGCTCATGATACCAATCATATGGAAAACGTTAGAGGGCGGTGAATACGATTTCCTTTAAACTTTGAAATCTTTTGTATCATTACCCGATCAAGTTTATGCAATATGAGAAGTAGTCGTTAATAGTGTTAACAATAGCTAATACATATTCTAAACAATATATCCACACATACAATATTAGTACAAAAAAGGTACACAACCTTAAACTAACAATATATTACACAATGCATAAGCTTAATAAATGTTAAAAGTAAACGGTTATTGTAAAAAAATATGTAAGCAAAAGGTAAAGTATATGCAAACCGAACATGGTGGTTTATAGTGGTTCGGTCAAGAATCTCTCTTCGCCCTACCTCCACTCCCGAGTATCCAACTCAAAGAGAATTACTTCACTAATTAACAGTATCCTTTTTGTTGGAGACATACCTTATACCAATTGCTTTATATTATTTTCCGACACTAAGCTAGATGTCGAGTCCTTCTTCGGGTACAACCAAACCCGTTATGTTTTATGGCCCAACATAAAAAAACCTTGTGTTTTATGGCCTAAACACATAAACCGCGTCGCTTACATTATTTTCTTACACTAAGCTAGATGTCGATTCCATAATCTTTGCCTAGAAACAATATACCACATAACCAAGGTATTTTAAGGCTAAAATTAATAACAACCCACAATTACCCATCCTCCAAATATATTCTCATTTAGATACTACAAACTACTAAAGATTGGATGGACAATGGACTCGTTCTATATGTAACAAATGTTACTAATGGACTAAATAGACTACATAATTCGATTCTTGAAGATGACCGTTCGTTCTTCTCTTTGAATTGAGGAAAGAAGGAAAGGATAGAAGATTGGATCACATTTAAACAAGATCTAAACAATGTTAGTGATCAAGAGAATTTAGTGAGAAAGAAGATTTTTAGAGAAAGAAAGACTACTGAAAAATTTGTGCAAAGAGGTGTGTTTTTCTGCCAGAAACAGTGCAGTTGATGACATCAAATTACGTCACTTTATAGCATTCATTAAATAATCCCAAGTATTTACACACCTTTTATATAATTATTGCAAGATTTGGTACTTAATTTCTTTAAAGTTATTACTTGCAGTAATTATGGAGTATTTGTGAAGACATGTTAAAAGGCGTACAATTTGGAGCTAAAACGAAGATACTTGAAGATTACTAATTTCTGACTATTTACGGCGTATCCAGCAAAGAAGATACGACGTATCCAGCAAGGAAGATATGTGTATCAGCGCCTGGACTTCACAAGAAAATGCGTACAATCAATTCCCAATATGGCGTATCACTCTTCTACTATACGTCGTATCCAGCTGGATATTATACATTCAAGATTCAATCATAAATATAATTTGGAAAAAATAAGCTGTTTGTTGAGAACGTAGCACGCACTCCCAGGAATACACCCTTATACGCCGTATTAACCTTACTCAATACGGTTTGTATCAGTCATTTAAGACACCTAAAAATATTAAGACTCAAAAAACGAGTTTTCAGTGTGCTTAATCTTTCCCTTTATACCTTGAACATAAGGGTCGATTTTTATGAAGAAAAGAAGAGCAACCCAAGGTCATGCATCAATCTATAATTCTATAAAAAGAACCGTGTAATTCCTATACTCTTGTAATCATTTAATTTTTGGTATCGTTCGGTAAAACATTTAGTTTACCTTGGTTAATTGATCACGCTTGTATAATTACAACTGGTTGTGGGCTAATACCCTCGGGTATTAGCCATCTTAATGAAGAGTTTAATGTTTAGTTTGTTTTAAACTCTATTTCTTATTAATCATTGATTGTTTAATTATGTTTATCACCTAATACTACGTCTATGTGATTGATTTGAGACCAATTAATTAACTGGGTCTAGTGATACCCTAACATGTTAATCTTAGATACTGTGATAGCTCTCCATATCGTGTATTATATTACTGGACCAATAGGATCAGAAATAATGTTCTATCTTTGCCTTTGAATTATGAGCTTAGTTGGACCGGTAGGTGACCCGTAATGTTTCAACAAGTATGTTCTTAATTAATTGGTAAAGACTTAAACAGTGAACTACCAGTATATAAAATACCGTCAAGCAATAAGTGGGTAAAGTCCCAATGGGCTAGGGTATTAACAGGATCACCACCGCTTTAATTCCATAAGATAAATTATAATTAATCTAAATGATGCTTTATGCGGATACGTTAATTGACAGATTAATCATATCTAGGTTTTAGATGATGTAACCGCCTAGGTTTCTTATGAATGTTTATGCCGCTTCGAGATATGTAATCATTGCACTAAACAAACAAACAACCATTAATCAAGATTTAAAATGGTAAACAGTTTTCTATCACTTTGTCTTGTAACGCTGTTTTTTTTCTGATTGTCTTCTTGCATGTTTATAGTGTATTGGATTGATTTTTGTTCACCAATACAACCTGGTGCAGTCTCTCAGGCTGAAAACCAACCTATTTATCATTAGAAAACGTATATAGCATTGGTTTACTAGTAATTAGGATTAAATATAATAATTAGATTAACTAACAATAATAATAGAATTAAGGTTAAAGTTTTGTTTTTAGTTGTTCTGACACCCTACTTACTGAAAAACTACACTCGATCGGTACACTCGCCAGTTAAAGTGTTGTTTTAGGTTAAGTCGGCTAAATATAAATTTAAAACTTGGTAATCAATAAATTGACCCTACATGACAGCACATCAATTTTTTGGCGCCGTTGCCGGAGAGTGAAAAAGTTTAACCTTTAATCTTATTAGTATTTCTAACCATTAATTAGTTTATCTTAGTGTAATCACAATTACATCTAATTCTGTTTGTATTTTTATTGCATGGCGTATTGTTTAATTTCTGTTTAAACTGTGTGTTTAATTCCCACATTATGAATTGTTGTCCAAAGTACTCTGTTCTGATTGAGTTTATGATACGTCGTATCCACCAGTTAATAACGTCTTATCGAAAATTCTTACCCAGACTTCAGATACTTGATCTCTGATGTATAAACAACGTAATTGTTCTTCCAAACAATATGGCGTATTCTGTAAGATCTATACGGCGTACTGCCCTTCAACAGATCTATACGGCGTATTCAAACAAATTAAATACGGCGTATTTATCATCTGATACAGTAGCAGTAAAAATTTTCGCATTTGATTTCTTGTTTTATGTGTTTCTCTTCCTAAGGGCACATCATATTGATAATTTATGCTTCATTTTCAGGAAAAACGTCTTTGTTCTGACGAGAAAGGAATTACAATGGTGGAAAACAAATGAATATATTTCTGTTACCGGAAAGAACTTCCTCTCTAACGATAAGGAACGTTGAGAGGGACGAGAGAGTTTTGTTGAAAATTCAAGGGACACGTTTTTGGAGTGAAGATACTTGATAATAACTTTCAATTTTTTTGGGATAATCAGAGAAAACCGCGTTTATTCTAATTAATAATATTCTCTAAATTTAGTAGGGCCACTCAAAGTAAAAGGGCTAACTCAGGATCAATTTAGGCTTAGTGTCTTCCCTGTCTCACTCGCAGGAGAAACAAGTGAATGGTTTAAAAAATATTCTATTGGCTTAGTTACTACTTGGGAAATTTGGTAGAAAAGTTCAATAAAAAAATTCAACAACTTTTATGATAACAAGAAGATGATGGAAACTGACGAAGATGATGACCCCGCCAAGATATTGATGAAATTTATTGATTCGATTGGGAACTGATTTAACTACGAGTCAACCTTGTGTAAAGCATTCAATGACTTTCAACTATCCCTTAAAATCGACCGGATTATTTGCTTATCGATATCCAAGGAATCAAGACTTACGAGGAGTATGAGTTGAATAATAATATGACAGGAGAACTTGAGGACCCATGGTCAGATAACGGGGTACCATATCAACTGTGTGATCATATTTGCGAACCATATCGTTTTAAGAATGGAAAGACTAAATGGCCCACGTGTGTTTCTATTTATGATGGGTTCTTTAAAACGGAGTGAGAGACTACCTTGGTGGTTCGAGTTGAGTATGAATGATTTCCGGATACAAGTTGTATGATGAATTAACTGATAGGGAAGCTGAAGGAAGAAGCTTAACGCACAAGTCCAAAGTTTAAGAATCATGGGGGATGGATGCAAACTCCCGGGGTGATGTGAAATTATACGCGGTGGCTGAAAAATAGTGTGTAGAACTTTCAATATACTAGAACCATGATGTATTGGTAAAACTGGGAGGAATGTTGGTGGAAAATAAATACTCATGAAATTGCCCCATTCACTCATTGGGGAAAATTACGGCTAGGTCCGTATGCTAATGCCAAAACTAAAAAGGTTATGACCCTCTATCTTGTATTAACCGTATCACTTTGGTTGAATTATTGATGCAAACAACGCAACGGTATTACTCAAGACAATCAGTGGGCCTGAAGACACAGGGTAATACCATCATGGACCCATCAGTCTGCAAAATCAAGGAGTATTCTAGTTGATGAAATACTAGTTCTATGTTGACAAAGAGCTACATTGCCATAAAAGAGTATTGAGCAACATCAACTATTCAAAGACAACCTGAGTATATCGAGATTTTACGTATTATAAATAAGGGGTTGCTCAGGTTGGCAACATTGATGACGACATGAAGGAGACGGAGAAAGAAAAGTCCGAACTAACGACTGGCTGAAACAAAAGTTCTTATCCGGGAGACAACCTGGCCGTTTTTATATTGTTTAACATTGAGTCTCGTCTTCCAGACACTTTCCATATGGTGTTAGAACACCTATAGATTCGGGTTATGGACCCGGTATGGATGTTATCAGTCCTTTCATTCTGTAATTTAATTTCCAGTACTTTAAAAGATTTTTAATTATCTTTACAGGAACAATACGACGTATCCTTGGGTTTGGGATATGACGTAATGATCCCTATACAGTATGTGTGTTTAATTGTTTTCTTGTACCAAGATAGGAATTTTACCTTTGCCTTCTAAACTTTTATTGCAGGCATCTTGCTTAAAATAATCAGAAGATTTGGTATATTCTGATAAAAACACGGTGTGTGGGAACTCCATCTTACGGACCATTTGAGCATCGTCACATGTACTTTTTGCTCAAGAACTCAATTGGAGAATCACCTCCGAGCATAATTTAAGGGGAATTTCTTCCGTTCTTGTTATATTTTTATGTTATTTATTGTTTTCTCTATACAACGAGTACATTGTATAATTTAAGTGAGGGATTGGAGATTTAGAACCGTACTTCTTCTTCGTTTTACAAAAATAACATGCTATATGGCCTTAAAAATAGGCCATTAAAAAAAATAGCTAAACTTTTGTAAAATTCATAGTTACATTACCTCGCGCACTATCAACTCTTAATGCCAAATTGTGAGAATTTTAGCCTATTTCGTTCCAATGCTTACTAAAAATTCACAAAATTATGTGTGTGTCGGTGTGATGTAAGTGGACTTTAGAACTTGGTTTGGTATATCACTCGAGACCATAATAATTAATACTATAGATTTAGTAGGAGTAACATGTTTAACTGGTATATTTCTAGGAATACACCAAAAAGTCTATATGTTTTAAAATTAACTAACTACTCTGGTTAGTTAACCCTAGTGTAACCCTTTGTTTACTCTCACTATAAGAGTAAGATCCCCTAGAAAAAACCTATGTTGAGTCATTTCCTGTCTTTTTCACATCTATTGTATATTTCGTTACCACCTTTACACATTAGGCCTACCTTGTAGTTAAGCGTATTTTAATCAAGTTGCATGGTTGCTTTTGTGTAAAGTTTTGTATTTCTTGCATCAAAGTGAAATTTTTCTATCTCTGTTATGGTCGGCAAATTGCATAATGCAGTGGAAAAGTATGTAGCTCGTGTATTTTGCTACTTTCGCAATTATGTTTCATTTTTGAAGATGAAGTATTATAAGGAAAATTATCTGGGTGAATTATGATGGTGAAGACGGTGAAATTACACCGAGATTTATGATGTATTGTTAAATAAAGATCGAAAAAACTAGAAAAAGCAACAAATAATAAGGAAGGAAGATAGTCGGTTCATTGAACTTATACCGATGAAATTACTTGGAAGGATCGATTATTCGTTGATACGTACAAAAAATCAACGATGTATAGTTTTGTATAAAGTGGCCGATATCACCACTTATCTTGTAAAAGTATGTAAAGTATGGGATGCATGGGAAGTTGATCATTATGGGAACGCCAACTTAGGTTGTCTTTGTCATCCTATAATCGAGACGTTTGTTTATATTTTGAGTCTTTATCATGAAATGGTCGAGAAAAGTTTCTAGCAACTATGTACCTTATTTGTTCAGGCTTAATTTATTTGTTTTGTGAATTTTATTTAACAACCATTTACTTCCCATTCCTAATAACTAACCTTGGGTTTTACTTGAACGAGGATGTGTATAAGCCATGCACGTCTACTCAGTCGTTATGGCCATGTATGCGTGACCCAGTTACCTTGTTGGTTTACGACATTTGGTGAAAGTTAGAAGCTCCATACCTATTTAATTTCCATAACAAACAAAATTTAATCTTATGTAATTATTTCCATCTATTAAATTAGATTCAATTGTCATCAATGCAATATCTACTTATTAAATTAAGTACAAAACATTTTCACAGGCAGGATTATTTTTGCTTTATTTCAAATTTTTATGCAACGTTAACTTGTATAACATAACGTAAAACCGAGCTCACACAATCCTACCTATGCCAATTTCATTCAACGTTTATGCAGTAAACGTTATAATTGTACAGAAATATGTTTTTAACTCTATTTTATCATACGTTATCTATTTAACGTACTTTTCAAAATGTTATTACAAAACGGATTTCAAACGTTAACTTTTATATCAACACCCTAATGTACAACTCCCTAAAGCTCAAAGTACAAGTTAACAAAATAGAATTCAAAACTAGCATTTTCCCTCCAAAAATCTAGTTTATTCATACATCGCTTCTAAACAAAGTTACAAGACTGTAAGCGCAACTTCAACTAAACCAAGAAACTTAAACCTTAAATCATTTAAAACACCCTATCTTAACCCTAAACCCTAATACAAAAAACCTAATTCAAACTAACCTAGACGAAAACCCTAAACACCTAAAACTAGTTCTAACCTAAAAATCAAGCACCTCAAGCACCTCAAGCACATCAAGCACCTCAAGTAGCTCCATGAATCACCTCCTTGCACCCTAGCTATTACTTGGGTCCCTACTCTACGCACCTGGCTACCACTCCATCTTAACTGGTCACCATCCATTGTAAAACTTAAGCGAATACTATTTTCTTTCACTTATATATACCAAGCCATACATAAATACACTTTCAATTTACATACAAAAACTTTCATACTACCTTAAAATCATATTCTAGTCACATGCCATAAAGAAGAGAAAGAAAGAAATGTTTAGCTAAGTAGAAGCCAAGATTTAGTAGAAATAAGTCTTTGATTCTTAACTTAAAGTGTTCGACCCCTTTCATCAATTTCGACCCATTCAAGCTTTTGTAAGACTTCACCTTGTTCTATAAACTCTTGTATTGTTTTAGATTATACATTAGCTTCTATACATCCTTATGATCTCATGAAATCAGCCCTTAAACCCTAAAGCTTACTCATTTGGTTTTCCTAAACTAAACGCACTCTAAAAACCCTAAAAAGCTCTTTTCGTGTATCTAACAAGCTATAAGCCATAAGCTGTTATAATAAGCTATTTCAATAAGCTTATTTATCATTTCTATAAGCTTGAAAACTAATCTTAAAGCCTTAAATCCATCGGGTTAATCATTTTAAACCAAACGAACCCATTTTGGATTTTTAAGCTCACAAGCTCTTTTGATAAGCTATAAGCTCGTAAAAGTTATTTATTTTAGCTTATAGTAATAAGCTATAACCTGCAAAATTGATTTTTAAATCAAAAATATCAATATTATGGTTTTTGGACTTAATTCGCAAATGTTTTCATGCAAAGGGGTATATATTGTAAATTCTTGAAACTTATAACTTTTGGGCCAAAAATATAATTATCCTAAAGTTAAACTTCAGGGGTTTGTTTTGTCATACTTGAAAGTTAAAGGTTTAATGTTTTAAAAATATACATTTTAAGGATGTTTAATTGTCAATATGTATATAACAAGGGTTATATTTGGTCATTTTTCATATTACTCAAGGGTAATAAAATGTTACAATTTTTTTATAATTAATTTTTAAATATATTTAAATATTATAAAGAATCATTTTATTAAAAACCGAACATTTTTTGTTTTCATTCATCGATCGTAACGCTATAAAACAAATTATGTTATAATATAACATAGTGATCATCGATAGTTTTGAAGAAACTTAAAAGATAAAACCTTTTATTTAAATCTATATCGTATCATGTTTCTAGGGAGTTTCTTTGTGAGGGAGTTTCATTTGGGTAAGATCGTTTTTGAGGAGTTGCTTGATTGACAGATTTAAAGTGTCCTAGACTCTCAAACGTTTACTTACTTGAATTCTGGGATTATGATAGCCGAAAAGTGAAAAAATGCGATATTTTCACAAGTTACAAACCAAAAAAACCGTTTAAACTTTATAAACTATAAGTTTGTAATATCTAACATATCAAACTTAAGACTTGACATATTACCCTGGGTTACGTGACGAGGCTGTTTATACTCATTTGAATTAAATTTCAAATCAATCATACTACTTGAAAGTGAGTTCTTAGTAATACCTTACATATTTTCTAAATCCCGTGGGATATGACATGCTATAAACCATGAATACAAGTGTTTTCCAACTGTATGCTATCCTGATATGTTATTGCCTTCACTACCAATATTTGCGAGTGAACGTGAATATTGTGGATAGATCTATTGGGGTGACGGTATCCAGTTGGTGTTGTACCGTTACTATGGGGTAACCCAAACGCACTATATCTTGAGAAAAAAGGATATCTTTGACATGTTACCTTTCCTTAAGGACAATTGTTAATTCAATGTCGTTAAATTGACCTTCAGATATTAATGTTTGGTTGCATGACCTTAGGGCAATAATACTGTTTTCCATGATAATTGTATTTGTTGTAATTATTACCACTTGTGATGACTTGTATTCAACTATTACATTGCAAACGATTTTCTTTTTTTGTGTATATCACTCATCTTTGTGTTGATCTTTTTGCTTGTTTATCTCGGTTAATTGAGCACTATGGAACGGAGCAGGTGGCATTGGACTTGAGGACGTCCAACTTGTTATCATCTCAACTTTATGTTTTGGAAATGTATTTGGGACCTATTTTGTAAAATCTGATGAATAGTGAATGATATACCTATCTTTCAAAAAGTCTCTTTTGAGTTGTTTTCTATTATTTGTGACTATGATTCATGAAGTAAATACCCCAGATTAGCTTTAGCTCGCTATATGTCAAATATGAGGGTGTTACAGATTGGTATCAAGAGCCTCGGTTATAGAGAACAAGGTTTAAACCTTAACTATAACTACATTTTCCATCCAAGAAAGTCCTCCGTGCCACTGTATTTCCTGAATAGTATGTAAAAGATACGTTACTATTAGATTATTATATAAATAACTTATGTTATTTACACTGGGTTGTTACAAAAATATGTCTTCAAACACTTCCAACTATATCTACCGTATTATTGTCTCATCTGATTTCGATGTTGAGGATGCCTTTTCCTCTACAAAACTCCGGGAACTATACCCTTGCTTCACGGGTCTATTCCACCAACTTTCACAAGGAAACCCTCTCTGTCATTCAGATGATTTATCTAAGTATCTTTTGGCCTCACTAGCCATCTTACATTTCCACGATGCATCAGTATATGAAGGTAAATGCAAGCATATATGCTACTAGTAATGAATTACCTATTCCTTTGCCAAATGTCTATTCGCGTCCACAAATTTTTTTGCCTCCATTCCAGTGATACACTGTTTGATCCCAAGATTTCTTTCTTCATGGAAGAGATTTTTTACCACCTTAGAAACGAGCCTGTTTCCTGTCACTCTCCTCTACTGATTTCTCTACCCCCACCTCAGGTATTTGAGATTGAAGAAAGTTTCTATAAGATGATATGGCAAATCATGAAGATACAGATACGAGACTATTTGACATCCTTAGTATGAGATCCCTATGAGTGCGATTGAGCACATGGAAGATCTAGATAAAGGTCTTGGTAATGATCGAGTAATACATTCAGACAGAAGATTTTGACCAACTAGAACCGTAACTTTCAGAAGCCCTGTGCTCAGATGATGGATTTTAGAAGAGAGCAAATAAGGCAATGACTGACGAGTTTGTTCTTGCTCACGTCAGAACTTTTCTAAATCTAGAGATACTCATCGAGGATATTAAGGTTCGAAAACGATCCAGATATGAGAATCTTTCTGACATAGATTCCATAGGGTCAAGAACCACAAGAGAGGAACCACCGGATTACTAAACTAGACCTTCGTATCATTTTAAATTTGGTTAGAATTCCACCACTGATGTGCTGGCAAAATAATGACACTTGTCAAATTTTGACTATGTAAAATATGTAGACAAGTTGTTTTTGACTTAATACAGTGGTGATTCCATTATACCTTGTTGTTTTATGATACCGATTTTTATTTATCGTGGTTGTCTATCTTATGTCATGTATTCAATTACCATCGTATGTATATGATCCATTTTGATTTTTCTTGTGGGTCGCGGTATCATACCACAACCACTATAATAAGAAGTAAACCCGTCACTCAAGAAACCTAACTGCGTCAAATACTTAGTTAGTATGTCATTTCTAGATATTACGTTATATCCTACAATGTAATATCAAAGGATGTGTATTTCCGTGTTAAAAATTGCATCAAATGAGAATCCATACATGATATGTCAAATAATTTTCCAATTCACTAAAGTATGAAAACTTTCTGATATTTCTATACTATGACTTGTGATATGACTATTCTATTATATGAATTCTTATTATGTGTTGTCTTGTAAATGTTGATAGAATGGCTCCCAAGAGGACACTAATCTGAGCTCCAGCCATGTCTCTGGCTGCACAGGAAATTAGGTTGTTGATAGTGTTGCGTTAATAAAAGCCCTCTGGAAGCACAAGCTGTGTACCATGACAAATGCTGACAATCCAATAGGAAACAACGAAACCCAGAGAAGCTCCGTGTAGCAAGAAAATGTAGCTACAAAGAGTTTATGAGCTGCCAGCCTTTCAATTTTAAAGGTACGGAAGGCGCTGTTGGCCTCATCCGCTGGTTTGAACGAACTGAATCAATATTTCTCCGTAGTAACTATACCGAGGACTGCAAAGTGAAATTTGCTACTGGTACTCTAACTGAAGAAGCTTTATCATGGTGGAATTCATTCACCCCAGCCTATTTGGAATAGAGGAAGCCTACCAAGATACCTGGGTTGAATTTAAACGCTCTTAATAAAGAAGGATATAAAGGGTTTTTGCCGAAGGAAGTCAAGAGAAAATGGATTGAATTTTACTAAAAAAACCTAACTGTAAAAGGGAATGATCTCAAGACTTACATTAGAAGATTATAGGAATTGGCAGTTTTATGCCTAACTATGGTGCCAAATTCCAAAAACTCATGGAAGTCTTCATCGGGGGATTACCTAGGAGTATTGAAGGAAATGTTACCGCTTCAAAGCCTCAAACTTTAGAGGAAGCCATTACCATAACTCAGAGGTTAATGGATCAAGTAACAAAGCACAATCCTCTGCAAGGAACCAATGATCACAAACAAAAGTTTGATGATAGAAGAACCTTCCACCATACAACAATACCAAAACAACACGTAACAACAATTAGCCCCCAAAAAACAATCACGGGTTAACATAACCCTTTTTATCCTGTAAACCTCCATCACCACCATGGGTAATCAATTTCCCCCCCTCCACTACCTTTCCCAGCTACAAATGTGCCAAGTTGGCAATCCTACACCCCCCAAGGCTTAATTCGACGACCAAGATTACTTTTTGATGAAATTGGAGGGCTAGGATTCGTTTGCTTCTCCCCCTCTCACACAACTAACACAAGGACTCTACTATAAAAGCTGTAGAAGACAGAAGAACAAGGCAGCAAGTTTTTAATTTCAGTTTTGTAATTTTTTCGTAATTTTAAGCATTTTTCTCAAGTTTATTTTAGCAATTAGCTTTAACCATTTGTACCCTTTTTCTTTCAGCTTGTACTTCTTCATTTGAGGAATAATATTCAGTTTTCAAAGTTTACTTGTTCTTTATTTCCAATAATAAGCCATTTTTACTCAATAAGCTCTCAATAAGCTCTTTTGAGCTTATTCTTGTTAATAAGCTCTAACTTAGTTTAAAACTTGTTATAAGGTCTTAAATACTGTTTTCATTTGAATTCAACTCATAAATGTCCAATTGAGTGTGATTTGGAAGCTTATGAAGAAATAAGCTAATATAAGCTTATTGAGCTTATTGCTCAGGGTTTAGAGGCTTGGGAGCCATTAAGTTCAGGGTTTTAAGCCACTCACTCAGAAAGAGTGGCTTGGTTCTGAGACAACAAAAAAATCCAAGGTTTCAATTCTCAATGTTCATTTAGCTTAATTTCTAGCTTATTTGCTTTTAATCTTTGCAAACATATTAGTTTAGGCTTGTTATTTAGCTGTTTTAAGTTTTCATTGCATAATTTTGTATAATACCACCTTATCTTTCAAAACTGTCACTTAAGTAGCTTAAGCTAGTAGAGAAACTAGCTTATTTTTCCTAATAAGCTAGGCAATTTATAGCTTAAATAGTTTAATTATGTCATTTTAAGTAGAAGTGGATAAAAGGTTTTAAAAGTTTTAGTTTTAAAATAGATTATAAGCTCACTTTGGTTTGACAGCTTTGAAGTAAAGGGGTGTTTGGCATAAGCCTAAAAACGGGTCAAAAAGGTTTTGACTTTGGGTTATGGTCACTTGGTCAATTTAAGCACAAGTGTTAAGCTACTTTTAAGCTGTTTTTAAAAGATTTTTAGTTGGGGAATTGTTTTTCAAAAGTCTATCAAATCTCTTTTGAAACTGTGAGGTTTTTAGATTACCACAAGTGCTTATTTGGATAAGCACTTGTGGTTTGAGTTTAAGTGGCAAAAACAGTTTGTTTTATGTGTCTAAAAGAGCTGTCCAAATAGCTTTGGTCCTTTGACTTTGTGAGTCAAATTCACCCAAACCCTTTGGTCACAGTTTTTAAAAACCCCACAACCCTTTTTCACCACCAAAAATAAGCAATTAAAAATGATTTTTAGAGGCTGAAAATTGGTGCACAAGCCCCTTTGCTATTACACTCCATCTGTTTAAGCTTATTTTATTGTTTAGAGCTTATTTGACAGCTTTTAGCAAGCTGTCAAATAAGCTACTAAAGCTAAGCTTAAATCTCCCCTGGTGCAAAGGGGAGATTTTAAGCCCTTTGTTCTTTGTTTTGTTGAGTTCTAAAGCCCAATTTTTTGGCTTATTTTAAGAGTCTATAAGCTCTTAAATAAGCCCTCAAAGTTTCAGACCTTAAGAAGCTCATTTGTGTGCTTATTTTTAAGGCCAAACTTGCTTCTTGACTGTTTTTGAGTCCCTTAGGCTGAGGGATTGCTTATTTTTGATTTTAGCTTATTGAGCTTATTCCATAAGCTCAAATTGTTTCCTAGTAGCTTTTTAGGTTAAGTTAGATAATTAGTTTGCTTATTTCCCTTTAGGTAGCTTATTTAAATGCCCATTTTAGCTTTTTAGCCCTTTAAACTTTGTTTAAGCTTTTCTGTCATAATAAGCTTCCCATAGCTTATTTAGTTTAGCTTTTCCTTTTCTTTTTAGCTTATTTAAGTTAGTTTAGATCCTTGTTGCTTATTTCAGCCCAAGTTCTAGCTTATTTCGACCTTAAGTCTAAAAAGACTTAGCTCTTTTTTGCTTTTAAGCCATTTAAGCTAAACAGCCAACTTTAAGCTTATTTTTAAGCTTATTTATTGGTTTTCAGCAAAAGCTCTAGTTGACAAAGTTGTTAAGCCCCACGAGCTTAACAACTTTGCTTCTTTGAGTTTTCGAAAAAAAAAAAGGGGAAGACACTTGGTCCGGGTGAGCAAGACTCGAACCCTGGACCAAGCGATACATCCCCTTTATAACACACACCTCTTACCACTGCGCCCTTGGGTCTTTTTCGTTATAGACCCAAGGTGCTTAGTATTTAAGGGTGTTTTGGCCAAAAAGCCTTATAAGCTGTTCGAGCTTATTTCGGGCTTATTTCTCAAGCAACCTTGTGTTTTCTTATTTTTCGTAGGATCCTTATAGTGTCTAGTATTTTTAGAAAAAATTTCAGAATTTTTCGTAAACATTTAGTATTTTTTATAATTTAATTTAGTTAAAAGTTTATTTAATTCATAAAAAATACAAAAATTATCAAAAAAATATTTTGCTTTTTTAGAAAATTTTATTTTGTCATCTAGTTTGTAGGAAAAATATAAAAGTTTTCGTAGGGTCATTTTTACAACTTTTTGTCTTTTAAAGAACGGGTCCGGGTACGGGATTTTGTTTTGACTCGTTTTTGGGTCAAACGAACTCCGTTTTCGGTCTAGTCTTTTTCATTCTTCGTTATTTGATCCCTAGAGTAGTTTAGAAGTGAAAAATTTTCCGTAGGGTTATTTTTAAAGATTTTAGGTTTTCCCCCTTTTGTTCGGGATTCGGGGTCTCGTTTTCTAGCTTAATTTTGTAATTTCTAGGTTTTTCTTAAACGTTTTAGTCCGTTATTATCTAATTTGACTTTTTCAACTTCCCAAACCAATTCCTTCCTTCAAACTCAAATCTTCGATCGTATCGATTTACCAGTCCAGCCTCGTTGGGGATAAACGACCCGGGAAAGCTCTATACTACTTCTCGGTTTTACTGATTGTGTTGGTTTTTACACTTAGATATATATTTTATATTTTACTATATATTATATATATTTACGGTGTGAATCCAGCCAGTTATACGCCTAGAATAACGACTCTCAGGCTTCGTTTCTTGGTTTCTTTTGCTTCCTTTCTATACTTGAGCCTTCTTAAGATCACTTAGGATCTATTAGAGCAAAGTATTTCTAGGTAAGTGGGGCGTAAGGGTTATAGAGGAGGAAGTGGGGGATGAAGAAAAATGAAGAGTTTACGTTGCTATTTATAGGTAAAATGAACTTGGTGACCAATGTAAGCTTATGATCTGAGTTAGGACATGTGTAAGGGCTAGAGGGTGATGATTAGGGTCTATAGGATGTGTTGGTTAATGTGAGTCCCTTGTATAATAGATCTCTGCAGCCTATTAAGCATGATACACCTTCAAAATTCACCACAAAATCAAACCATCACTTGAAATAATGATCTAGCCGAGCTCTAGGAGATAAGAAGGAAGTTTAAGCCAAGTAGAAGCCAAGAAACAAGAGAAGAAAGGTTCTTGATTCATCTCCAAGTCATTTCGACCCATATCAACCTATTTTGATCCATTTTGTGTACTAGTATGTCCTACTATTTTTTCTATAAGCTTTTGTTACATGTTAGATCCTGTATAAGCTTTGTTATATCCATATGTACAAGCTAAACCATTTTGGAAACTCCTAAATCAAACTAAACCCTAATCGAGCCCTAATCGACCCATGTTGAAACCCTAATCTATGCGAAATCCTAAAATAAGCTAGCTAAAGCTTATTCTAGTCTTAATAAGCCCCTATTCATCTTTATGATTACGTGAAATAAGCCCCTAAATCCTAAGCCCACTCGTTTGTTTTTCCTAAAACAAACGCACCCTTAAAACCCTAAAAATGATTTTCGTAACCCTAATAAGCTAAAATCCATAAGCTGATATTATAAGCTATTCCTATAAGCTCTTTTATCATTTTTATAAGCTTAGAATCAAACCCTAAAAGCTCAAACCCATCGAGTTAAAGTTTCAAAACCAAACGCGCCCATTTTGAGATTTCGAGCTCATAAGCTCATTTGATAAGCTATAAGCTTGTTAAACCTACTTATTTTAGCTTATAGTAATAAGCTATAACCTGCAAATCGATTTCGAGATTTAAAAATACCAAGTATAACGAATTTGGACGAGTAATGCAAATCGAATTGTGCATGGAGGGTATATATTGTAACTTTTAAAATTATTAAACTTTCGGGCCAAAAGTGTAATTATCCTAAAGTTAAAACCACAAGGGCCTGTTTTGCCATATTTCAAAGTTAAGGGTTTAAATGTTTAAAGATATAAATTAAAGGGTTAAATTTGTAAATAAATATATACCAAGGGTATATATTGTCATTTTTGAATTCTCGAGGGTATAAAATATAATATTTTTATATTTAATAATAAAAACATATTTAAATATTTTAAGACTCGATTTTATTAAAAACCTGACACATGTATCATTTCATTCATCGATCGAAACATTATAAAACAATTATGTTATATATTTAACATAATTTATCATGCACTAGCTTTTCAAGAAACTTAAAAAGATAAAATCTTATCATTTAAACTATAACGTATCATGTTACTAGGGAATTTCATGTGAGGGGTTTTCATTTGGGTAGACGTTTTGACGACTTGCTGGATTTATGATTTAAAGTGTCCTAGCTCCTCAAACGTTTACTACATGACCTATGGATTATGATAGCCCGAACTGTGATACGATATTTTCATAAACCAAATTAATATTTACGTTAAACTTTATGAAATAAAGTTTTGAAATATAAAACTAAGACTTGACATATTACCCCAGGTTGTGTGACGAGGCCGTTTATTTCCTATTGAGTCACTTTTGACGTCAATTAGATTTCTCTGTTAAGGTGAGTTCATAGTCCCACCTTTACATGTTTTCTAAACCCCGTGGGGAGATACATGAATACAAGTATTTTCAACTATATGTTTGTGACACCCCCAGATTTACAACGCAGCAGAATACAACATTGGGGTGCTACTTCATAATATAAGCTCACGAGTCACGGTAAACTGTATTTAATTTTTATTAAAAAGATCAGAGTTACAAGGTCCCAATAACTTTATAAAAACTCATTTCAAAATAATCCACAACATGTTTAAGTTTCTTTAAAAGAAAACATTTTATCATATGTGCAAAGTTCACCAAGTCCACGTCCTTCGATATCCGCATTCCATCCCATCCAAGCTAGCAAGCATATACCTGAGATAAACATGCTAAAAAGTCAACGAAAACGTTGAGTGAATTCATAGAGTTTATAAACAATCATTTTGAACACAAGCATAGCAAAACATTTAGTTCATAGAACAATCACAACGATGCTAGAGCCACGAACCGAACCTTAACCATGTGCCCAACCTGGAGTGATAGTGCTACACACTCCCAATACTAAATACAATATGTCCCCGTATGCCCTCGCAAGGAACACACGCCAGACAGGTCGTTAGGCCAAAATAGATCTATTATTATTGCATCGTTAGCGTGATTAACGGATCATGAAGTAAGGCAATAACAAAACACTCATATGCAACGTCACATAATAAAATCACCTGAGTTTATTTTTCTAAACAAGCATGTATCCCCGTCGCGGGTTTTTTAAAACATAAAAAATTTTAAATGCGAACTTATGAACTCACCTTGCTCGTAGGCAATAATTGAATAATCTAATAACCACGTAGCGTCAACGAATATCTTGTCGCGATCGCGAAGTTGCAATTAATCCTAACGTTATTGCTCCATTCGTTTAGGGAGGTATAAGTTTTGGGGTTTTTCCACTGGATAGTTACATCGACACGGCTCATTAATAAAAAGACTCAATTTCAAATTATAACATTTCGGTCGTTGGCCAAATAAAATAAACAAAATGATAAAACAAGAATGTAATATATATTCCATATATACATTACATATGAAAACGGACGTGTACAATTCATGTCGGGAATTATATAAGTAAAGGCAAACACTCGAAAACGCATTATTTAAGGCATGTAATTCTTTACAAGCATTATATATAAGAAATATGTGATATTAATTTAAAATAAATTATTGGAAAAAAAGAAGGAAAATGGCGACATGCGTTCGAAGATTACCATTTCATTAAAGAAAGATTTATTTAATAACGTAAACGTACGTTTTAAGTTTACAAATTAGACAATAATGTCTTTAAAAAAAATTATAAAAGTTTATATTAGTATTTTAGTCGTGATTTATAAAATAACATATTATAAGTTAATGTTTCATTTTCCTTGACTGTTTTAGTTAAAATAGTTATATCGTTTGTAAAAGTATAGTTTTCGATTATTCACATGGTTATTGTATATTTATAATTTGATAAATATATAAAGACTATATAACTTTATCCTTTTATCAGATTTTTAAGATAGTAGAAATTTAAGAGAAAAATTACGAAGTATATAGATTTTTAGAAATTTCGACATGACCTTGCCGTTTATACAACGTTTCCATGTACCTAAAATACATTATTTCCTCTTTTACATCAATCAATATCACAAGTATTTTCGCGTCACATAATTAGTAATTTGTCAAATTTATATATATATTAAATATAAGTAACACCAAACACACCCTTATTTAGGGGTTGCTGTCTCAAACACCCCTAATAGGCCATAAACTCAGAAACAAACACCCTTATATGGGCTGTTATCCACAAATCCAAATGCCCCTAATGGCAGATTTACATGCAAATCCAAACACTCATTTAGACCGCGTTTTTACATCGGAAAATCAATTAATAACCGGAAATGATTTGTAACAATTAGATTAGCAAATGGGGGCCATAAGCCCGACACCACCATGGTGCGGCTGTGGTAGTCACAGTAGGTTTGGCTGCCACCACAGTGGTGGTTTTAGGCGGCTGACCACTCGAGACATCCCATGTGGTTGCGCCATCACAGCCCGACACTACAAGGTGCGGCTGTGGTGGTTGTACCGTCGTCCGACCACCACCACAATGGTGGTTTGGCAGCGGACAGCCCCTATTCGACATAAACCATGACCAAATCAACCACTAAATTAAATATCTCATTTTACAATCAATGTAACCACAATGCACAGAAAACGAGGTAAGAAAAAGAGATCTTCGGATGCTTGTGGTGGTGTATGGCGGCTGTGACAATGAAATGAAGGTGGTGGCGTGACAGTGGTGGTGGATTTGTGGTGGAAAAGGGGAAGGGTGTCGCGGCTATTAGAGATAGTGGGATGGTCGTAGTGGTGGTGCGTCAGAGGTTGTGAGATGGTGGCGGAGGAATGGTGAGCATGGTGTTCGGTGAAGGTTGGTGGTACCGTGGAGTGGTGTAGGCGGCTGAGATGGTGATAAAGGTAGGACGGAGATGGAGATAACGAAGTGGTGACAGTGAGGATGGCAACGGCAGGTGGCCGGAATACGCCATGGCGGCGCCAGAAAAACTAACTAGAGAGAGTGTGTGTGTTTAGGTTTTGTAATGATATGGTTAACCCTAATATTAGGTTTATATATATATATATATATATATATATATATATATATATATATATATATATATATATATAAGAAGTCCAAAAAACTAAAAAGAAAATAAAATAATATCAGGGAAAGTTTTATAAATTATTTCTTTAGTGACCTAAATGTACATTTTATAGTGTAGTTTTTTGAATATAATGGTTCGGACTCGTTGGGCGAGTTAACGATTATTCAAAAAGGCGAAACTTGCGTCATTATTTTCTAAATAATTTTTCCATCGAAAATAAGTATTTATTTGACCATATTTCATAAAAATTTTGGTAACGTCTATTTAAAATGTTCGTTTTGTCTATTCTAGACACCGTATCAAGGGTAAACTTTATTCGTAAAATAAATCGTTAACCCCGGATATTCACGTTAATAATAAACGTTTTTAAATAAAGTGATAATTAATTTATTAAATATTTTTATTAAATAAATTTTGATAATTAAATTTAAAATAATTAGTATCGTGTCGGTACGCGTTGTTCACTTTTTAGCCAAATAAATTTGAAAAAGATAAAAAAATTTATAAATGAGAATTATGTAGTAATAATTATGATTTATTATTAAAATAAGTCCCGAAAAATTATTAGTTACGCGGTAATTGTTTTTATATGACGATAAAAGGTCAAACGGTCAAAAGTCAAGTCAAACCTGAAAAGTCAAAGGGTAAAATAGTCATTTAGAGTTCCAAAAATTTCTGGTTGTCAGATTCTCCCCTCCTTTAGGAAGCGACGTCCCGGCGCTTAATCAATTTATTCGTCCCAATTTCACTTCAATGGGTGAAAAATGTCATTCTCGAACGGATTCACATGTTCTCACATTCTGGCCACACGACCTCGGCGTATTTAGAAAATTTTCAAAGTGAAAATCAATTCAAGAATCATCGTTATCACACCGAATCAAATAAAACCCACATAATCGACCACGGGTCTCGCTAAAAAGAATCAACGTCATTATAAAAATCGTTTGGAGTGTACATAACTCCATCGAGAGCGTTACAATATTATTCAAAACAAGACGCTTATTATTAAGCTTACTAGATCACATAATTGCATGCTCGCTAACTGTCAATCCATGCAAATTGAAGAGAGCGCATTGATGCGGTAATCACTCGGGGTATACATAAATCTATCGAAAGCACTACAGCATTAATCAAAACAAGGTACTTATCATTAAGCACATATAATCACATAACGACATGCTTGCTAAATAGCCAAACCATGCCAATCTATCAGATCAATCAAGTTAACTCATGCTTGCTAAATAGACAAGCCATGATTAACAACAAATAATTCCGGCTAAGACTAGCCTAAGAAATCACGGGCCTGATAGCCTTGGATGCATATCCAAATAGATTTTTATCATTGTAAGGTGTTCACATGCGGATCCATACCCAAAAAGATTAACATTATTACAGGGTGCTCACGGGCTTTATTGCCATGGTTCCATCCCCAAAAAGAGATTTTTAATATCACGGGGTACTCATGGGCTTTATAGCCATGGTTCCATCCCCTATTAAATGGTCAAGTTTTTTGGCTTAAACTATCAAACCCTTGAGCAATCTTCACGTGTGCTCTAGGCACATCGTCACCTGCCCGGGTTCCATCTGTGGATTTATCTAGCTCGCATACCAATCGCGACTGCTCCTACCCGACTCCGTCTCGTGTCTTTCAACGAGCGTCGAGGACCCTTATCCATGTCTTTCAACGGGGGGCTAAAAATCTGGGTACGCGTTACCCACGATTGGACGTCATTTCACAATGCCGCCTTGAGCTCGCACAACGTACGACCACTTGACTAAAAATCACATAACACACAAACACATAGCAAGCAAAAATTTTGCACAAATTTTCAACTATGGCTATTCGTCGTTGACCATCGACGATCAATGAGGATCGGGTAAAGCACAAGGATTCCTCAACTGAATAAACAGAGACAGCAAACGGGATTGTCTTTTATCTACCGTCACGAAGTCGGCAAACTCTAACTGTCTATCGCATACCGTTTTATTCCCTACGCAAAATGATGACGGATGACATCACTATGATCCAGTAGGATCCGACCATTGTGCTTAGCTCTCGCGCTGAAGGCTCTCCTTTTGAGCCATCCTTGTGTGACTCTACGTTGGTATCTGAGTCACCACTCTACGTTGGTATCCGAGTTCACAAGGCAGAACAGGAACAAATCAAACACCTCAAATTCACAACTCGAGCTTGTTAGGATTCATCCGCAACATTAGATGACCGAACACACACGTTTCGGGTGTAGAAGTCTTCTTTACGGTTACAGTTTTATTCAACAGGAATGATTCACAGTTTGACGTAGAAGAAATCTCTTCACGGACTTTGTTAGACATATTGGAAAAACGAAGAAAGAAGATTAAGATACATTTGACGTAGGAGAAGTCTTTTTCATTGGTCTTGGAGTTATTCGAACTCGGCTTTCATCCACTTTGGCACTCTTCTAATCTCGTTAAGATTCTTTCTCAGTGTCGGTATCAGGTCTCTTGGTATTTTATCAACAACACTGTGATTTAGATGGGATTTCACACGTTACACGTGACACGCGAAAATACTTTTCGGAATTATTCGGTCAAGGTGACTTTCTAAGTCAACACCATCCGGAAAAAAAAAATTAAGGAACGCAAGAATATTCGGACTTGTTTTTACGAAATCGAATCGAATACGATTACTTGCATAAGGATCCACCATTTGGAAGTGTTCTTACCCAAACATTTATCCAAAACCACTAGTTTAAAGGCGACGATTAATCCGACACAGCGTGGCTCTTCCTGAATTATGCATAGTTAGCTAGGCTATGTATAATTGAGGACCAAGCGACGACACATCCGTCCTCGTCAAAAAGAAATTTTTTTGATTATTATACACCATATATGATGATGAAAGGTTTATACAATGTCTTTGTTTTGGTGTCACGAGCTTAGTGTAATCAAATTACAAATGTTATTTGGCATTATATGTGTTACATGTCATACCAATTTAAAATCTTATGGTCCATAATTATTATTTATTCAAACCTATGAACTCACCAACTTTATGTTGACATTTTTAAGCATGTAATTCTCAGGTGCTTAACTGTTAGGGGTATTTGAAGGGCATTAGGTCTTCATTCATACAAGACTACATTTTCATGAACTTTTCATGCACTACCTTCCTCGTTGTATTTTTAAATGATTTTCAATTGATGCAAACTTGGGACAACTTGTTTTGAACTTATTTACTTCAATGAAACAACGAGGTTATCTTTTAAACGACTCATTTAGAGGTCGTTCTATTATATCTTGTGCTATTGTATTATGAAGTAACGCCCCATGTTACCTTTCCATTGCCACATATTTTGGGGGTGTTACAGATTGGTATCTAGAGCCATGGTTATAGATAACTAGGTTGCTTATTTTACCTAGACTATAACCATTTCATAAATATTGCATCACATTAAAAAATTTTATGTGCATACACACTACTTGCTTACATGACTTATACTTGCGTTTATTTTCCTTACATATATTTTTACACATTGCCTTATATGCTTTTACAATTGCCTTATATAAAAAATTATTTATATAAATACTAAAACTTTTCCCAAGACATTATGAGTGATACGATGGTCTTTAAAACTTTTTCATATCTTTAACATAATATCTTTTTGCATAACATTTAACTTCGAGTTTGAACACCCACCCCATACTGTTGAAACACCTACGTCATCTTGTAACCCGTTGCCCTAGAAACATGCCGATTAATTTGAACATGACTTTAACCCGTTACCTCACAACATTTTATCTTTGGAATGCGACTTTTAGAACTCGACTGATTTAATTTTTTTTTGAATTTGAAGAAAATGCCACCAAAGAGAAACAGTATGAGCTCAACCACTATTGTGCAACTGATAACCCAATGTGTAGCTGATGCGTTGTTAGACTATGAGACAAATAGGAACAATGGAAACGGGAATGGAAATAGGAATGGAAATGGAAACAACAACAGGAATGGTTGCCACAATTCAGGAAGTGGTAGTGGAAGGACGTTGCACACTGCTTGTGGGTGCACGTATAAGGAGTTATTGAATTGTCAACCACTTAATTTCAAGGAAACTAAAGGGACTGTAGGATTAGCCCACTGGTTTGAAAAGATGGAATATGTATTCCATATCAGTAACTGTGTTGTTGAATGTCAAGTGAAGTATGCCACTTGTACCTTACTATGTGGTGCACTAACATGGTGTAACTCCCATGTAAGGACTGTTGGACATGGTGCAGTCTATGAGATATCATGGAAGAGTTTAATGAAGATGATGATTGAAGCTTACTGTCCAAGAAACGAGATTCAGAAGTTAGAGAACAAGCTGTGGAATTTGACTGTGAAGGGTACCGATCTTGCGAGCTATATACAACACTTTCAAGAATTGGCTTTTTTGTGTTCACGAATGCTCCTCAAAGAAAGTAATAAGGTAAAAAGGTTCATCTGGGGTCTTCCTGATAGCATTCAGGGGAATGTGACTTCATCTAAGCCAACAAAACTCCAAGAAGCAATTGAGATTGCAAACAGTTTGATGGATTAGAAGATTTGTGTTTTTGCTGCTAGACAAGCTGATAACAAAAGAAGGATGGAGAACAATCCAAGGGACGACTATGTTCAACAACTACCCTACAAGAGGCATAACATAGCAAGGGCCTACACTGCTAGGTCTGAGGAGAAGAAAAAGTATGCTGGAACCTTACATCTGTGCAATAAATGCAAATATCACTATACTGGACCATGCACTGCAAAGTGCGGAAATTGCAAGAGGATTGGTCATCAAACCAAGGATTGTAGGAGTCTAGTTGTTGCAACAAATCAAAGGGATCCGGTGACAAATCAAAGAACCCTTACTTGCTTTGAATGTGGGAAATAAGGACACTATCATAGTGAATGCACAGAGTTAAAGAATCGAAACCATGGAAACTAAGCTGGAAGTAGTGAAGCACGTGGAAGGGTGTATGCTTTAGGAGGAGGAGAAACTGAGCAAGACCTAGCAACATTGCAGATGATATCGATGCTTAAAGAGAGATTTTTCTCGTCTTGCCTAGTGAAACCTAAGTTGGAATCTTATTAGACTTTATTCCCTAGAGAGATTTACTTTGTACTTTACTTTAAAATTCGTTGTACTGTGTGGATGATTTTAAATTATCTATTAAATTAATATGTCATGAAAATTTCATTAATTTTACTTTAGTTCTCTATCTATTAATGCAAACTTGTGACACCCCCAGATTTACAACGCAGCAGAATACAACATTGGGGTGCTACTTCATAATATAAGCTCACGAGTCACGGTAAACTGTATTCAATTTTTATTAAAAAGATCAGAGTTACAAGGTCCCAATAACTTTATAAAAACTCATTTCAAAATAATCCACAACATGTTTAAGTTTCTTTAAAAGAAAACATTTTATCATATGTGCAAAGTTCACCAAGTCCACGTCCTTCGATATCCGCATTCCATCCCATCCAAGCTAGCAAGCATATACCTGAGATAAACATGCTAAAAAGTCAACGAAAACGTTGAGTGAATTCATAGAGTTTATAAACAATCATTTTGAACACAAGCATAGCAAAACATTTAGTTCATAGAACAATCACAACGATGCTAGAGCCACGAACCGAACCTTAACCATGTGCCCAACCTGGAGTGATAGTGCTACACACTCCCAATACTAAATACAATATGTCCCCGTATGCCCTCGCAAGGAACACACGCCAGACAGGTCGTTAGGCCAAAATAGATCTATTATTATTGCATTAGCGTCCACCGGTTAGCGGTGATTGACGGTTCATGAAGGAAGGGCCACAACAATACACTCATAGCAACGTTCACATAATAAAATCACCTGTGTTCGATTTTCTAAAACAAGCATGTATCTCCCTCGCGGGTTTTCAAAACATAAAAAGAGTTAAATGCGAGGCTATGAACTCACCTTGCTCGTAAGCAATAATCGAATAATCTAATAACCACGTGGCGTCAATGAACATCTTGTCGCGATCGCGAAGTTGCAATTAATCCTAACGGTAATGCTCCATTCATTTAGGGAGGTATAAGTTTTGGGGTTTTTCCGATGGATAGTTACATCGACACGACTCAAAAATAAAAAGACTCAATTTAAAATTATAACATTTCGGTCGTTGGCCAAATAAAATAAACAAAATGACAAAACAAGTATGTAATGTATATTCCATAAATACATTACATATGAAAACGGACGCGTATAATTCATGACGAGAATTATATAACCAAAGGCAAATATTCGAAAGTGTATTATTTAAGGTATGCAATTCCTTTCAAGCATTATTATTATATATATATAAGAAATTTGTGATATTAATTTAAAATTATATTATCCGACACGCGTTTGGGAATTATCATTTCATTCATGAAAGATTTATTTAATAAACGTAAACATACGTTTTAAGGTTACAAGTTAGACAATTAATGTCTTTAAAATTTTTATAAAAGTTTATATTAATATTTTAGTCGTGACTTATAAAATAATATATTATAAGTTAATGTTTCATTTTCTTGACGATTTTAGTTAAAATAGTTATATCGTTTGTAAGAGTATAATTTTCGATTATTCACCGGGTTATTGTATATTTATAATTTGATAAATATATAAAGACTATATAACTTTATCCTTTTATTGGATTTTTAAGATAATAGAAGTTTAAGAGAAAAATTAATAAGTATATAGATTTTTAGAAATTTCGGCATGACCTTGCCGTTTATACAACGTTTCCATGTATATAAAAATACATAACTTTCCCACTTTTATCAATCAATACCACAATATTGTTCTTGTCTCAAAATTTGTAACTATCTAAGTTTACCACAATAATAATTCCAAGTAAAACCAAACGCACCCTTATTTAGGGGCTGCTGTCCCAAACACCCCTTTAAGGCTATAAAACTCATATCCAAACATCCCTACATGGCTGTTATCCACTAATCCAAACGCCCCTAATGGCAGATTTATATACAAATCCAAACGCCCTTTTTAACCACGATTTCACATCGGAAAAATTAATAAATGATCAAAAATAAATTATACGAAATAAATTAACAAAAGGAGGGGAATCACCACCACAAGCCCGACACCACCATGGCGCGGCTGTGGTGGCTGTGGTGGCCACAGCCGGCTCGGCCGCCGCCACAGCGGTGGCGTCATGCGGGTGAGCACAGCGAGGCACCCCCGAGGGGTTGCGCCGCCACAGCCCGACACCACATGGTGCGGCTGTGGTGGCTGTACCATCGTCCGACCGCCACCACGATGGTGGTTTGGCGGCGGACAGCCCTATTCGACAACAAATCAAACCCAATCAACTACCCGACTTATTTATTTTATTTTACAATCGATGTAACTATCATGCACGGAAAAATAGGCAATAGATCGAAGGTTTTTGGGGGTCTTTAGGGGTGTTTCGTGGTGGAGTTAACCATGGCTGCGGCCAACCCATGGCCGTGCCACGGCAGCGGCAGCGGCTGGTAAAGCCGCCGCTGTTGTTGTGGTGACGGCGGGGTGACGGAAATGGTGGCGAGGTGAGGGTGTTGGTTATGGTGATGGGTTGCATGGCATCGATGGTGACCGGCTGTGGTGGTGCATGCGGCGGTGACGAGGGTGTATGGTGGTGAGGATGAGTCGAAGAGATGGAGAGGCAACAAGGTGGGAGGAGGCACGGCGATTTCGCCGGAAATAATCGACGGAAAAGTTTTCCGGTCGCCGGAAAATATGGCGGCGCCGGAATTTGGAGAGGAGGGGGAGAGGGGTGATGTAGGGTTATGTGTGTGTGTTTTGAAATTTGTTATAATGAAAAATTTAGTTAAATTTTTATATATATATAAAAGTTTTAAAAGTAAATGAAAGGTATATAATTCTTTAGGGTTGTATTTGAAAATATAATAGAGGGACTAGAAGTGAAACTTTTGGTAATTTTTGTTAAATAACGGTTCGGGTCTCGTTTGGTCGAGTTAACGGATGATTCAAAAGACGAAACTTGCGCCATTGTTTTTCAAATAATTTTTCCATCGAAAATGAGTATTCACTCGACCATATTTCGTAAATATTTTGTAATGTTCATTTTAAAATTGTTTATTATTTATTTGGTAACCATTGGGTCTCACGGGTAACGTTTGTCCGTAAAATAAAATAAATAATAATAAAAAAAAATCTTAATTAAATGATCGCGTTTTCAACAACGTTTTTAAATAAAATATAAAATAACTTATTAAATATTTTTATTAAATAAATTTCGATAAATAAATAAAATCTCATTAGTCTCGTGTCGGTACGCGTTGTTGTCGCTTTCGAGCCAACTAAGTTTGAAATAAAAAAAAAATTATGAGAATTATGTACTAATAATTATGATTTATTATTTAAAATAAATTTTGGAAAATTATCGGTTACGCGGATTTTTTTTTTTTTTGACGATAAAAGGTCAAACGGTCAAAAGTCAAGTCAAACTCGAAAAGTAAAAGGGTAACATAGTTATTTAAGGTTCCGAAAATTGACGGTTGTCACAATGTTATCCTAATATATTATTGCCTAAGTACCTCCATTGCCAAAAGGCCCTACTATCATGAACCGTTAATTGCTTTGCGAAGTAAGCGCAAATGCCGTGAATAGATCTATTGGGATTGAACTTCCCCGTCCAGGTTCTGGTACATGCATGGCCAACAGACGCATTTCATTTGAGGAACTTCGGGTGTTTGGCAAAGCACCCGCTGGGGAAATAACTTGTGAATAACATATACTTAAGGTTTCAGTGTAATGAGCTTAGATGCAATAATATTGTTTTCCAAGATAATTGTAGTTGTACAATTATTACCACTTATGATGACTTGTATTCAAACATTTCATTACAAACACTATGAATTTCACTCAGCCTTTGTGTTGACCCTTTTAGCATGTTTATCTTAGGTAATTGAGCAAACTATGGCACGGAGTGGCATTGGACTTGAGGACATCCAAACTTGTTATCATTCAAACTCTATGTTTTTATATGTATTTTGGGACCTCTTTTGTAAAACTCTAATATTTATTGAATGATAACTAAATTTTCTAAAACGTCTCTTTTGAGTCATTTTCTATAATTATGACTGTTGATTCATGAAGTAATATCCCTAATTTAGCTTTCGCTGCTATGTCGAATATCGGGATGTTACAGATTGGTATCAGAGCTAGAGTTATAGAGAACAAGGTTAAAACCTACACTATAACTACTTTTTCCATCCATAAAAGTCCTCCGTGCCACTACTTTTCCTGAATAGTATGTATAGATATTTGTTTAACAAATGATACATAACTATTATATAAATAACTTATGTTATTTTCCACTGGGTTGTTACAGAGTGATGTCTACATCCACTCACCCTATTACTATCCTATCTGATTCTGATATTGAGGATATTTTTTCCTCTATACACTCTCCTGACTATATCCTGGCTTCACCGGACTATTTCCCAGCCTCACCGGGAAACACTTCTTCTGATCCTTCAGAGGATTTATCTAGGTATCTTTTAGCCTCACTAGCAATCTCACATTTCCACGATGATCCGTATATGAAGGTCAGACATATAATGCTACTAGTAATGAATTACCTATTCCACTACTACGAGCTCCTATTGCTCCACCAACTATTTTGCTTTCATCTCCAGTGTTACCACCATCACCACTATTTGATCCCCGAAATTTCTTTCTTCTCGAGGAGATTCTGCCACCTCATAAATAAGCTCGTATCCTATCATCCTCCTCTCAGGTATTTGAGATTGGAGAGAATTCTCATATGACGCGTCTGGAGCGCCATGAGGAAAAAATTGAGACTATTTTGAATCACTTAGATGAGCTCCCTCTTGAGCGCATTGAGCAAATGGAAGATAAGATAGAAGGTCTTGGTAATGGTTGAGTAATTATACAGCGAGATTTTGACAGTCTAGAGACCGAAATTCAAAAAGCCCGTACCCAGATTGTTGGACTTCAGAGAGAGCAAATGGGACATAACGACGAGATTGTTCTTGCTCGCGTCAGGATTTCTACTCTAGAAATGATCATCGAGGATATCTAGGTTCGCCATCGAGCAGATATGAAGAGTCTTCTGGACAAGATCCGTGAGCTCAAGAACCACAAGGGAGGACTACCAGGCTACTAGACTAGATCCTCGTCATTTACAGCTTTTGTTTAGAATCCAACCATGGGATGTGTGGAATAAATAACGACACTTGTCAAATTTTGTTATGTAAAAATATAGACAAGTTGTTTATGACTTAATACAGATGCGATTCCGTTATACCTCGTTGTTTTATTATATGGATTTATGTATGTCGTAGTTGTCTATCCTGTATTGTGATAACTCATTATGGATCATATCGTGACCACTAAAAAGTAAATCAGTCCCTAAGAAACCTAATGAGCCAGATGCTTATTAGAGTGTCCATCTCTGGAAGTCTTAGATTCCAAAATTTTCCGTTATATCATGCAATGTAATATCAAAGAATGTGTATTTCTTTGTTAGAACTTGTACCGAATAAGTACCTATGTCAAATGATTTCAATATCACTATGTATGAAAATTTTAACAATGACTTATGATATAGCTATATCATTTGTTGATCTCTTCTTGACAGATCTTACTTAGCTTGTTAAAGTTTAGTTGTATTGGATAGATCCAAGACAACTATAGTAGAAACTAAGATTAAGAATATCACAAACTATGCAGAATCTAGTTTGCAATACCAAAAAGAACAATGAAACAGTAAAACAAGATCTTTACTAAACTTTTAATATATTGAATACTATTTGGATTACAAAATACTAACTATGATTGCTATTGGAAAACTGATATCTTGATCTATGCCCTAGGGTTCCTTTTATACACCAAGGAAACCCTAATGGGCTTACAAAACACGTATACGAATCAATGCATATCTATTCCTAATATATCTCATGCATATCACTTTAGCAGTACTAACTATTTATACTAACAGTACTAACTATTATACTAACAGTACTAACAAACTGACAGTACTAACATTTTGTACTGGTAGTACTAACTAAGCTTGACAGTACTAAATATTACTCTAGTAGTACTAATGACTTAGAGTAATTTCTTCAGTCTTCAGCAGCAGTAGTTTCTTCAACCAGCAGTAGTAACTCTTGTACCCAACAGTATTAAGTTGTAGAAGCCTTTAATTCCCAACAATCCTTCCCTAAACTTGTGATTTACCTTCAAATCAACAAGTTTCTCTGAATTAATCCATCTGTGCTAAGAGGATGCTTCCAAACACCTTATTGTCTTGGTCTATTTGCTAGTATGAAGATTTTTCTTAAAAGCTCATTAGCCATCTCTGAAGGTTCATCTACTTGAAGCTTGTTAACCAGCATCAACATCAAAACTCCATTTGACAATGGATAGTCTTTTTCTACCAGCATGAAAATGGTATGTCCTCTTGTTGTAGATACATGGTGAACACCACATGTATCATAAAGCCTCCATATCAAAGGATCATGCATATACCTTTGAAGCATCCATAGAATATCATCATTATCTGGTTAAAACAATCTTTTCAGTTCAACCCATAATTCCTTCTCTTTATCATCTATAGGCTCTGTTGTACTGAATCTCTCCTTAACTAGATCACAAAACTTAACCAGATCTTCTCTATCAAATTTCTTCAACATATCTGCAAAAATCTGATAAGCTTCTGTATGGTTTCCTACTCTGATAATTCTCCAATACCTTCTTGTGTCTTCAGAGTAAACCTCTCAGTCTATGATTGGATACTTGACTTGTAAGGCTTCAACATAGACTTCTTCCACTGGAACTATCACTAATAAGTTCTGTAGTTCTTTTTCTGATAATTCTTTTTCCTTTTCTGCTGACTGTTCTTCACCTGAACCTGAAGCTTCTCCAATCTTTTGTCTTTTAACAGGCTCTTCTGAAACTTCTTGACCTGCTCTTTTTAGTCTCTTAACTTCCAACTCAGAATCCATAGGCACAAAAGAATGTACCCTCCTTATAGTAGTTTCAAAATTTTCTTTAACCTGTTCAAATGAAAATGACTTTAATTGTTTAATTGAGTAACCTCCTTCTTGGTTCTTGATGTAATTTGACATGTAATTCTTTTGTTAAGCAAGATTCATTGGCTTGTTCCTCTAAGCTTCAGCTCTTTGTTGAGCAAATAACTTCTTTCTTTGATTAACAAGTTCTACAAGCTTCATTGGCAAATCTTCTTTACTACACTTTTCACCTTCTTGTAACTGTTGAACAAAATCTTCATCTGCTGCAACCTTAGCCAATACATTATCCCATTCAGCATCTGTAAAACCCTGAGCTGCTTGATGCACTTGATCCATTCTTTGTCTTTCTATTGCATCAAACTCTTCTTGTAGCTTTTTAGCTAATTCTTTATCCCTGCTAATTTGAACCTGCTCTCTTTATTTTATCTTCCTTGGAGACTCAGTTTCAGCCACTTTAGCCTTACCTTTATCCCTACTAATTGGTGAAGGATCTTGAACTATACCAGCAGTACTAACTGGCATTGATGCACCAGCAGTACTAACTGATTCTTCAGTAGTACTAACTTCACCACTAGAAATACTAACTGTCCTTCTTCTTCTAGTATAAGTTTGAACTTTAGCTGCACTAAGAACCCTCAATTGATCTTCAAGTTGATCTTCTTGACTATGTGTAGGAGTAACTAAAGTAATTCCTGCATCTTGGTTAATTTCTTCTATCATCCTCCCCTATTTAGAAGAATCCTCCATAGCTTCTTCATCATCAGAAACAACAATGTCGGCTCTCCTTCTAACTTGGCTTGTTTTGACAGTCTGCTCTAACTTCTTCACCTTTTTGATAAGTTTGGTATAAGCAGCACCATATACTTTCTTTGTCTTCCTTAAATCTGTCTCCAAAGCTAGAACCCTTTCTGCCAATTTTGTACATAGAGCCATCAATTTGTTTAGTTTCATACTGCCGTCATCACTCCAAGTGTGTTAACTCTTGGGAGAGGTGAATCATGAGGCGGTGTAGGTACCCTCTTAGACCTAGTCTGAGTAGTATAACCCCCTATGGCTTCTTGGCACATGGGACTGCCACCTACACCAATTCTCTGAGGAAGAGGCACATTAGGCATTGCCGTGGATTGGGTCTTAAGGATGTTGCCACTGCCTTATGTTGTATCTAAGCTAGCAGCAGTAGTGGTAGCCCTTTCCACTCTGTCCTCCCACTCCTTATAGACAACCTTATCTGCTACATTGGTTATAGGTACACTAGTATGAGGTAACTCAGTGTCCTTAGTTAAGGCGTACCTAGGTGTTTGAGTCTTTTAGGGTGATGATGAATCAATAGGAAGGATTGGTTCTTCAGAAATATGTTAAGCAGGAGAAAGTGTTAGTTGGGGTTCAGAGGGATGTCCTGAACCTTCACCCTTTGTTGCTTGAAGTACAAGCATACTTGGGAACAAAGGAGTGTGTTCCCCAGAAAATCCTCTTCTCATGTTGCAAAAAAGTTTTGTAGTTAAAGTTGGAGCAATATATTTCCTGTTGTGGGTATTAAGAAATATTTTGTTCTTATTCAAAAGGATTTGAATAAATCTTGGATACATTAAAAAATTATATTAACTATCCAAGTTTTTCACCATACCATCAAAAATCAATTTAGAAAAGTTATAAGTTCTGTTTGTAGCCAAGCAAATAATAGCAGTGGCTATATTACTACTAAATTGTTCCCAAGAAGTTTTCTTAGGGCTAAGACAGTGTAGGATGGTATGGATCAAAAATCTCCATGAAGGGGAAAATTTGCCTTTTTGAAAAGTCAATTTATCATCAGTTAAAACATACCCCATCGGTGAGAGTTGATAAAAAAAATTTAGTATTTGGAAAAACACTAATACCATCTGTATCTGTTAATTGGAGGTGTCTCTTAACAGATACTTTAGTAATAGTTAATTCTTTGCCATCAACTGTGGCAGTTATTTCTTGTTCTCCATTATCGACTGTTCTGACAGTAGCAGTCTGCCAAAACTTTTTGATAAGAGAAACATAGATAGTAGGATTCATAGTAAGAGAATACCTTATATGACTTCCATTGATAAAATATACTATCTCTTGAAATTCTTCACTCCTAGTTGGTTTCTTTAGATAAGCCGCCATATTGTGTTTGTCACAGAATTCCAAATGTGCCATTGTTCAGTGAGAAAAGGATGAGTAGCGTATGGGATATGATCGAGTATGAGAGTATGAGAGATTGGCAAGGTTAATTGATATTATATTGAGAACTCTTGAGGTTTTGATTGAACCGACTGAATGAATTTGAGTCTTGAACTTAAGAAAATCTTATAAGTGAAAGAAAGATCAAAAATCATCCAATATAAGGAAATCTATAAGCGAAGTTGTTGGAGGAAGTATCTCAACGGCTATATCAAGTTGAGAAAAATCTGTTACTCTCAACCAATACAAATGTCATTCTAGCAGTACTAAGTTATGACCAGTAGTACTAACTTTTTGCCTAGCAGTACTAATATTTGGCTTAATAGTATTAACTCTTTCTTTAATAATCATACAACAACATGCCTCTATCCATCACAAGCATACTAGAAACAACTAGATAGACATGTGAAGATTCATGAGGATCCATATTTATGCACAACCCATGAATTAAAAGTGAACAACTGTTAACTAAACCAAAATATCAATTTTCACCCATTTCATTCAAACATCATTGTTGATTCTCACAAGCTCTCTATCTGTTTTTAATCTTACTTTATCTCTCATTTCTTTTTCTTACTAGATCACTCTTTCTGTTTTTGTGAACCTCCCCTTAATCACTGCTTCAGAGGTTAAGCATTCCTTAAGCAGTACTAACTTTGGCTAAGCAGTACTAACTTTGGCTAAGTAGTACTAACTTTGGCTAAGCAGTACTAAGTTATGCCTAGCAATATTAACCTTACAACTACCAGTTTTAACTCCAAACTTATCACAAATACCATCTTCAAACCATATCAAACATATCTTCAGAGATTAAGTAATCCAATGCTAGCAATCAAAAATTAAACCTGCTAACATCAAATGCCTTTATGAGTAGATTAGCAACATTGTGGTCTGTATGTATCTTAATTACTTGAATGAGCCTTTTCTCATAAGAATCTCTAATGAAATGAGACCTTATTTCAATGTGCTTGGTTTTAGAATGAAACACTGGATTCTTGACAATATAAATGGTGCTTTCATTATCAATGTAAATCTTGGTGTTCATGAAATTAAACCCATAATCCAACATTTAATTTTGGATCCACAACACCTGCCCACAATAATTAGCAGCAGCAACATACTCTACTTTAGTAGTTGAGTTGGCAACTATAATATGCTTTTTGCATTGCCATGAAATCAACCTTTTGCCTAGAAATTGACAACCTCCAGTTGTGGATTTCCTATCAAGGCTAGCTCCAGCATAATCACTATTCGAAAAAGCTTCAAAGTCAAATGGTGAATCCCTAGGATACCAAAGGCCTAATTTAGGCTGGCCTTTCAAGTATCTAAAGATCTTCTTCACTACATGAAGATGTGAGTCTTTAGGAGTAACTTGGAACCTTGCACAAGCACAAACAACAAACATGATGTCTGGCCTAGAAGTTGTTAAATACATCAATGATCCAATCATTGATCTGTATAAATGAACATCTACATCTTCTGCCTCTGCATCCTTGATCAATGCCTTATTAGGCTCCATTATAGTGCTTGCTTTCTTTACTGAGGAGAAATCAAACTTCTTTAAAACATCAACCACATATTTGTCTTGGCTGATGAAGATTCCATTATATTTTTTCCTTCTTGTTGGGTGTATCCTTGTGCTACCAGTCTTGCTTTGTTTCTAACTATAATTCCTCTCTCATCTTTCTTGTTTCTAAAAACCGATTTGGTTCCAATGGCCCTCTTGCCATTAGGAAGATCCACCAGAGTCCAAACCTTTTGAAGTTTAAACTGCAGAAGTTCCTCTTGCATTGCTTCAATCCAGCTTGGATCTATCAAAGCTTGAATCACCTTTTTGGGTTCTATTTAAGAGAGAAAACAAGAAAATAAGCAGTTCTAATAATCTTTGTAATTTGTTCTTCTCTGCTTGTTAATGTAGCTAACCATAGCATTTTCTTCAGAAAAATTGATCATTCTCCTTGTTTGAGTTGCTAAGTTTAGGTCTCTAATGATCTGCTCTTTAGGATGGTCTTTGTGCACCCTTGTTGTGGGAATAGTACTGACAGCTGTTGAAAGTTCTAAGTTATTTTGATCAGCCTCTGCACCCACTTCTCTATCATCATATGGATCATCAAATATGCCAGTTTCCTCCAAAGATGGCATACTCTGATCATTAGAACTAACAATATTAATATTTAGACTAGCAGTATTAATATTTGCACTGGCAGTATTAATACTTGGCCCAACAGTATTAACATCTTAAGTACTGCTATCAGTCCTTTCTTGATCAGCAACTCCACTTCCTTTACTTACACCTTCATCTCCTTTTCCTGGCATCTCATCAGCATCCTTATCATCTGAGCTCTGAGTACTTGAAGAGAGTGGTGAATTGGCAGGCATGAATGGTAGCAGTATGTATTCATGATCAGATGTTTTTTCCTGTCCAACTTGCCCTGAATTAATATCTGTCTTTATACCTGCATCATTGTTAGTTTGATTTCCTGCAGTAACTGGCTCATAATTCATAAATTTTGTTGGTGAATCAATATCAAAGAGCTATTTTGGACCACTTCCTGCAACATTAGATTTGTTTTCTAGAAATTTAATATGCAGGTTCTCTTCAACTTTTCTGGTTTTAGCATTGAATACCCTAAATGCCTTACTATTTACTAAGTATCCAACCAAAAACCCCTCATCAGCCTTTCCTTAAAATTTGCCTAGATGGTCTAAGGTATTCAAGATAGTAACAGGATACCCAAAAGGTCTCATGAAGTCTAGATTTGGTGGCCCACCAATTAAAAGTTCATAAGGTGTCTTGTTATGAGGCTTTGTTACTAAAACTCTATTCTAAACATAGCAAGCAGTATTAATTGCTTTAGCCCAAAATGTAGTAGGTAATAGTGAATCTGCTAGTATAGTCCTAGCTGCCTCTATTAGTGTTCTATTCTTTCTTTCAGCTACTCCATTTTGTTGTGGAGTCCTAGCAACACTAAATTCTCTCTTGATTCCTTTCATCTGACAGAACTGATTCATTTCACTATTTTTAAACTCAGTTCCATTGTCACTTTTGATAATTTTAACCCTATGATTTATTTGGTTTTCAATGCATGTGATAAATATTTTAAGGATTTCACTAGTTTCATCCTTAGAGGCCAAAAAGAAAACCCAACTAAACCTACTAAAGTCATCAGTGACAACAAGGCAATAAATCTTTTTATTTAAACTCTTTACAAAAGTTGGACCAAACAGATCCATATGCAACAATTTTAAAGGTTGGCTGATAGAGCTCACAAGCTTGGTCTTATATGAGGCTTTGTGTTGCTTTCTCTTCTGACAGCCAACACCTGAATGGTCATTTTCAAAAATCTTTGAAGGCAAACCTCTAACAAGGTTTCCCCTTACAAGTTTGTTCATAGTTTTAAATTTTATATGACCAAGCCTCCTATGCCACAAATTAGATTCATCTAGTGTGGCATTTGCAAATAAACAAGTCAAACCTTATGAAGGAACAACATTCTCTGATACCACTTGTTGATCCCTTCTTGACAGATCTTACTTAGCTTGTTAAAGCTTAGTTGTATTGGATAGATCCAAGACAACTATGGTAGAAACTAAGATTGAGAATATCACAAACTATGCGGAATCTAGTTTGCAATACCAAGAAGAACAATGAAACAGTAAAACAAGATCTTTATAAAACTTTTAATATATTGAATACTATTTGGATTACAAAATACTAACTATGATTGCTATTGGAAAACTGATATCTAGATCTATGCCTTAGGGTTCCTTTTATACACCAAGGAAACCTTAATGGGCTTACAAAACATGTATACTAATCAATGCATATCTATTCTAATATATCTTATGCATATCACTTTAGCAGTACTAACTATTTATACTAACAATACTAACTATTATACTAACAGTACTAATAAACTGACAGTACTAACATTTTATACAGGCAATACTAACTAAGCTTGACAGTAATAAATATTACTCTAGCAGTACTAATGACTTAGAGTAATTTCTTCAGTCTTCAGCAGCAGTAGTTTATTCAACCAGCAGTAGTAACTCTTGTAACCAACAGTATTAAGTTGTAGAAGCCTTAAATTCCCAACATCATTGTATGGATTCTTATTTTGTGTTATCTTGTAAATGTTGATAGAATGGCTCCCAAGAGGAGATCAACATCTGCAGCACCAGCCATGACTCAGGCCGCCATCAGGAAACTAGTTGCTGATAGTGTTGTCGTAGCTCTAGAAGCACAAGCTACTACCATGGAAAATACTGACCATACCAATAGGAACATCGGACAAAGAGAAACTCCTATAGCAGGAAAATGTAGCTACAAAGAGTTTATGAGCTGCCAACCTTTCAATTTCAAATGCACAGAAGGAGCTGTTGGCCTCATCTACTGGTTTGAACGAACTGAATCAGTATTTTCCCATAGCAACTGTATCGAGGATTGCAAAGTGAAGTTTGCTACTGGTACTCTAACTGGGGAAGCTTTGTCCTGGTGGAATTCATTCACCCAACCTATTGGAATAGAGGAAGCCTACAAGATCACCTGGTCCAAATTTAAAAAGCTCTTAATAAAGAAGTATTATCCCCGAACTGAGGTCAAGAAAATGGAAGATGAATTTTACAATCTGACTGTAAAAGGGAATGATCTCAAGACTTACGTTAGAAATTCCAGGAATTGGCAATTTTATGCCTAACTATGGTGCCAAATTCTGAGAAACTCATGGAAGTCTTCATCGGGGGATTACCTAGGAGTATTGAATGAAATATTATCACTTCAAAGCCTCAAACTTTGGAGGAAGCCATTACCATAACCCAAAGGTTGATGGATCAGGTAACAAAGCGCAATTCTGTGCAAAGAAACACTGATCACAAACGAAAGTTTGATGACAGAAGAACCACCACCACCAAAAACAACTACCACAATAACCACAATAACTACAATAACAACAATAACCATAACAATGATCACCGCCAATAGCAGAATAGAAGAGAAGAAACCGTCAGGGCTTATGCTGTCACCTCAACTAAAGACAGTAGGTATATTAACAACCTTCCCTTATGTAAACGATGTACCCTGCATCACACAGAACCCTACACTGTCAAGTGTCAGACTTGTCACAAGGTAGGCCACCAGACTAGGAATGGCAGAAACAAGGGGCCAGCCACTGGAAGCAACCTACAACCAGTGTTAATAACTTGTCATGCCTGCAGAGAGAAAGGGCATTACAAAAATCAGTGCCCAAAAGAAAACAACAATGCCTACAAAAAAGCATACTTGCTAAGGGACAAGAACGCTTACCAAGACTCGAACATAGTCCAGGGTACGTTCCTTCTAAACCAACATCTAGCTAGAGTATTATTTGATTCAGGAGACGATAAAAGTTTTGTATCCATATCTCTTGCTTCTATGCTTAATATCCCACCAATTACACTAGATACTACCTACAACATTGAAATGGCCGATGGAAACCTAGTAGGCACTAACACCGTTATCCAGGGTTGCACTATGATTTTGTTAAACTAACCTTTCGAAATTGACTTTGAAAGTGATTAAAGCAATTTTATGGCGAGTTTGGGTACTTCCGGCAAGATTTGCAGGTTTTTGGCAAGTTTGACTACCATTAATTGTTGTTGACCATCATTAACCACGGTTGACCAATTAATTCAACCGATATACATAAATCGACAAGGTTGGTGACTCAGTAGCGTCTAGGTGGCGATTAATCGACCATGTAGGCTTTTTTTGCAACACTAATTTTATAAAGATTGTGTATTTTATTAAAAATCTTTGAATTTTGAAACTTAAATTAATTTAGTTTGCTTAAATTACTCTTAAGTACTCCTTAATACAACTCAAGTTTGATCATTTTAAGTTTGACAATTTAAAACGCACGTTTTGCATCAAGGTCAAACGAGAATCACGATTTCATAAGTATAATTATTTGCCGTTATACATCGTCCCTTTGCGCAAATATTCATTTAGTTTCAAATAATAAAAGATAAATAATTGAGAGATGCATCTATTTTTTTGAATGTATCCAAAAAAATTTATTGTGGCTCCTTCTTATTTTTTTTATCTTCATATATTTCTCATTTGATTATCAAGGATGGTACATCCACAAAAACACTACAAAATATTTTTCACAAAATGATGTGGCATACATGGATAGAAAGATTTGAATTCAAAATAAGGAGAAAGAAGTAATCTGAATAGTTTTTTTTAGTTAAGAGTTATTGTATGGAAGTTCTTTTGTAAAAGTTTTGTGGATGTAGCATTTTCATTTGATTATAACTCTATGTTTGTAATATAATAAATAGCAAAACTTAAACTAAGACTAAGCACAATGGTAACCTCACCCTTAGTTTTCAACTTATTGCCATATTATCATTGATCACATCACCACTCCTTTTAATTTTAACCTAAAATTGTCATCACTTCCCTCACATTTTAATCTATTTTCTTAACAAATTTAATTAAAAAGTAAATTAAACTTTTATTCAATAATTATTTTTTTAGTTCACAAATGACAAATGGGTGCATTTTTCAAAAGTCTAAAACAAAAATTGATCGACTAGGTCATCACATACTTGTTTGCGTATGTGTTGGTGTTTATTTAATAAAATTTTGTGAGGTATTTCGTGGCGGTGTCCTTGTTTTACTTGTTACTATGGGTGTTTATGGTCCGAAAATTGGATTGGACCGAAACCGAGTTTGACAAAAACACCAGACTGAAGACCGAACTGAAATGGTCTGGTTCGGTCCGGGTCGGTCCAACAATGCATAATTGCCTTTTTTGTAAGAACTAACCAGACCGGATCGACCGTACCGAAGACCGAATATAAGGAAAAGGATGGACTGAGGACCGAACCGAAGTAGGTTAGGTCTAATCGATCTAGTTTCGGCCAGTTTCTTGGTCCGGTCTGGTCTGTGGTCCGTTTTGCTCACCCTTACTTGTTACACTATGTTAGTTAAGAAGTTATCTTGAAGAAAGAATCAAAAATGGTTGTGGGATTGAGGGTCACCACTAGGGGTGAGCATCGGCTCAAAACCGAACCAAATCGACAAAAACCGAACTGAAACGAAAACCGAGTTTGGGGAAAAACGCAAACCAAAACTGGACTGAAGTTTACCGAGAAAAACTAAAACCAAACCAAACAGAAAAAACCGAACTGGATAGATATTTTAAGCGTATTTTTCTTGGTTTTAACCCGAACCAAACCGAACTAACAAAACCAAAACCGAAAATTACAAATATACAAAACAGAAAAGTGAACCAAAAATGGTCGGTTCGGTTTGGCTTGGTTTATCGGTTTGATTCGGTTTTCGGTTAGTCTTGCTCAGCCCTAGTCACCACTACATGTAGTCTTAGGCACCTCATTTTATATATCATCTTCGTTTGCAACATTCATTGGTTTCATTTTATTTTCAAAATTCAAAACCAATGAAACTCATCATTCCAATTAGGGGTATAAATGAGATGAGACAACTCGTGAGCTATTCGAGATCGACTCGTAAACTACTTGAAATTGACTATATTTAAACGAGTCGAGCATGAGTTCGAGCAATTTAAGTATATTTTCAGGTCGAGTTTGAGCTCAAAAATACTTGGCCGCGAAGCTCCTATGCCTTATCAATCTTTGATGGGGAAGCATGCTTGGATATCTCTAAAAATTAAATGAGATTCACGCATGGTGAGGCATGTTTGAGAGTATCTCGTGTACGTCACCTTTGTGTAACACCCCCAAATAGGGTCGCAGCGGAATATGGGTCTGATAGTGTTACTTTATAGATCAATAGCACAAGATATGAGAGAACGACCTCTATATGAGTCATTTGAAAATGATACATTGGATTAAATAAATTGTTTGTTACAAAAGCCCAAAGCTTAACTTGTTCATCCTTGTAAATGTAAAAGATTTTAATACATAACAAATACTCCAAAATATAATGCACTTAAATCTCCATGCAATATGACTCCCAAAATGATGACCCAAATGTATCCTTGTTCTTGTACCTTATTGACTTGATAAGCCAGTATTAAGGCAGCACCATTCGAGGCACTTTATGGTCGAAAATGTCGATCACCTGTCTGCTGGGCCAAAGTTGGAGATGTCAAACTCACGGGACCAGAGATAATCCATGAAACCACTGAAAAGATAGTACAAATCCGACAACGCTTGCAAGCTGTAAGAGACTGGCAAAGGAGTTATGCCAATGTAAGACGAAAGCCTTTAGAATTTCAAGTTGGAGATCGTGTTATGTTAAAAGTGTCACCTCGGAAAGGTGTCATCCATTCTGAAAGTGAGGAAAACATAACCCCTGGTACATTGGACCATTTAAGATCCTTAAAAGGGTTGGCCCAGTGGCATACACACTTGACTTCAGAAAACTCAATATTTATAAAAAAAATTAGTGTCCACAGTCACCATTACCACTTTTCTAATATAAAAAATGGCCTATATGAAAAATCTCTTGTCATTCCAATGAAAGAGCTTCGGCTCGATAACAAACTCAATTTTATGGAAGAACCAGTAGAAATTATGGATCGAGAAATCAAGCAACTAAGACAAAGTCGCATCCCTATAGTCAAAGTAAGATGGAACTCTAAAACAGGACCAGAATTTACGTGGGAACGCGAAGATCAAATTCGTGCCAAGTATCCACATCTGTTTTCAAACATCACTCCAACATCCAACTAAATCTCGGGATGAGATTTCTTTAAGGTTGGGAGACTATAACAACCCACAATTTTCCTCTATGTAATTATCCATCTAATAAATTAGATGCAATTTTCCTCAGTGTAATGTCCATCTATTAAATTAGATGCAACCATTTTCATGGAAATATTTTTGCTTTATTCCATCCATATTGTAACGTAACTTACATTACAAAAGTAAACGAGCTCACGCAACCTACCAATGCCAATTTCATCAACGTTTATAGAAAATAAAAGTCATAATATGTCAAGCAATATGTTTTAAACTCCATTTTTACCATACGTTATCTATTTAACGTACTTTCCATAACGTTATATCAACACGGACTTTAAACATTAACGTTTATATCAAAACCCTAACTATATGTAATGTTTACATACAATACAAAGGTACAATCCTTCAATGCATGTGTATAAGTGATCAATGCATAAAATTTGAATTACATTTTCCCTCCTAAACCAATGTACAACTCGTTTAAGCTTATAGTACAATTCGACTATGCATAGAATTTAAATTTGACTATTTCACTCCATTTTCTTTCTAGTTTTCGTACAAGTTGTTGAGCACAAGTTATAAACACATCAAGCACACATTTAAACACCATTTCCATCCCTAACCCTAACCTATACTCGTCCAAAACCATAAACCCTAACCCAAAAACCCTAATGACCCGTAACCCCATAAACCTACTTCTAAACCTAATTCTAAGCAAGCTAGCACTCACCACCATAATCCACCACCTTGCTAAGCACGTCCATCACCTCCTTGTCACCACTAGTCTACTTGAGCCCCAAGTTACTCCTTGTCACCTCATTTGGTAACCGAAACCCCACCACCCTCCTTACACCTCTCCATGCTAGTCCCTAGCCTTCCTTAGTCATACCTAGCATCCTTTGGTCACTACTCTACTACACCTTGGTCACTACTTCTCCCAAACTTGGCCTCTAAGTGTTTCGAACACTATATAAACTGAAATACATGCACACTTCAAAACTCATCACCAAAACTTAAACCATACCTCTAAATCATGATCTAACCAAGCTAAGGAAAAAAAAGTATACACCAAGTAGAAGCCAAGTTAAGAAGAAAAGGTCCTTGATTTATATCCTAAAAAGGTTTCGGATCTCATTTAACTTGTTAGAACCTAAAACAAAAAATTAAAAATACCGCCATTATCGCCCATACTTCGTATGCAAGTAAAGTTTTCCTACTTGTTCTTAACTTCTATCATTAATATCCATGTATTACCTATGTTATAAACCATTTGATCAAGTTAAAACTCTTTTGAAATCATAAAACCAAACCGAACCCTAACCATGCCCTAGTTCGACCCATATTGATGCCCTAATCTAGTCGAAACCCTAAAAAAGCTAACTAAAACTAGTTCTAATCTTATTAAGCTTCTATTCATCTTTAAGATCACTTGGAATAAGCCCTAGAACCCTAAGCCTACTTGTTGGTTTTTCCTAAACCAAACACGCCCTTTAAACCCTAAAACCTAATTTCGTGTATCTAATAAGCTATAAGCCATAAGCTATCATAATAAGCTATTTCTATAAGCTCCCTTGTCATTTTTATAAACTTAGAAACTAATCCTAAAAGCCCTAAACCATCAGGTTAAGATTCTAAAACCAAACGTGCCCATTTTGACATTAACGAGCTCATAAGCTCTTTTCACAAGCTTTAAGTTTGTTAAAGCTTGCAAAATCAACTCATTTTTGCTTATTATGATAAGTTATAAGCTGCATATTGATTTTTAGATCAAAAATACAAGAATTACAGATTTTGGACTTAAAATGCAAAACATTTCATGCAAAGGGGTATATATTGTAACATTCTTGAAACTTATAATCAGTGGGGCTGAAATTGTAATTACTCTAAAGTTAAACTATAAGGGGCTGTTTTGCTATATTTCAAAATTAAGGGTTTAAATGTTTAAAGATATAAAGTAAATGGTTAAATTTGTAAATTAATATATATCAAGGGTATATATTGTCATTTTTGAATTCTTAAAGGTATAAAATGTAATAAATTTTATATTTAATTATAAAAATATATTTAACATTATAAAACTCGATTTTATTAAAACCCGACACATTTGTCGTTATCATTCATCGATAGAAACACTATAAAATAATTATGTTATATATTTAACATAATTTATCATCCACTAGCTTTTGAAGAAACTTAAAAAGATAAATCCTATAAATTAAATATAATGTATCACGTTACTAGGGAATTTCATGTGAGGGGCTTTCATTTGGGTAGACGTTTTGACGAGTTACTGGATTTACGATTTAAAGTGTCATAGCTCCTCAAACATTTACTACATGACCTCTGGATTATGATAGCCCGAACAGTGATACGATATTTTCATGAACTAATAAACCAAAATCATTTACGAAATAAAGTTTGAAATATAAACAATCAAACTAAGACTTGACATATTACCCCAGGTTTCGTGACGAGGCTGTTTACTTCCATTTGAATTAAATTTCAAATCAATCAACTACCTTATCAAGGTGAGTTCATAGTCCCACCTTTACATGTTTTCTAAATTCCGTGAGGAGATACATGCTATAAACATGAATACAAGCATTTTCCAACTGTATGCTATCCTGATATATTATTATCTAAGTACCTTCATTTGCCAAAAGGCCCTACTATCATGAACCGTTAATTACTTTGTGAAGTAAGCGCGAATGCCGTGAATAGATCTATTGGGACTGAACTTCCCCGTCCAGGTTCTGTTACATACATGGCCAGCGGACGTATTTCATTTGAAGAACTTCGGGTGTTTGGCAAAGCACCCGCTTGGGGCAACAACTTATGAATAACATTTACTTAAGGCTTCGGTGTCATGAGCTTAGTGCAATAATATAATATTGTTTACCATGATAATTATATTCGTTGCAATTATTGCTATTATATTGACTTGTATTCAACTATTACATTTTAAACTTGTGAATTTCACTCAACCTTTGTGTTGACCTTTTTAGAATGTTTATCTCAGGTAATTAAGCAACCTATGGCACGGAGTGGCATTGGACTTGAGGACGTCCAAACTTGTTATCATTCAAACTCTATGTTTTCATGTGTATTTTGGGACCTTTTTTTGTAAAACTCTGATATATTATTGAATGATAACTAAATTTTCCAAAACGTCTCTTTTGAGTCATTTTCTATGATTATGACTGTTGATTCATGAAGTAATACCCCAATTTAGCTCTCGCTGCTATATGTCAAATAAGGGGTTGTTACAGATTGGTATCAAGAGCCTCGGTTATAGAGAACAAGGTTAAAACCTAAACTATAACTACTTTTTCCATCTAAGAAAGTCCTCAGTGCCACTATATTTCCTGAATAGTATGTAAAGATACATAACTATTATATAAATAACTTACGTTATTTCAACTGGGTTGTTACAGAATTATGTCTACTCCCGACTATATCTACCCTATTATCGTCTCATCTGATTCCGATGTTAAAGATGCTTTTTCGTTTATAAATACTCCTGATTATACCCCGGCTTCACCGGACTATTCCCCAGCCTCATCGTGAAACACTTCCTCTGACCCTTTAGAGGATCTATCTAAGGATCTCTTGGCCTCGCTAGCCATCTCACCTTTCTACGATGATCCATATATTTTTTTCTTTTACACTTCTACTAAACTATTTATTACATATTTACTTTAAACCCTTAAATAAATGCAAAACTTAAATTAAAAACACTTATACTACTTATTAAATTTTTCCTAAGCTATATTTATTTATTACAACCTAATTAAATTATAAAACCTTAATATACTAAATAATCTCAACCCGAGATTAACGATTCACACTCAAATACATAAATTTCTCATACCACTCCAATACTCAAATGTACTAAATGCGCAAATGCACTAACAATCCAAAAACATTATCATATACGAAAAAGAATATTGAATCATCCATTTCTAAACACACAAGGCAACAAGCATGATCACTCATATCCATATCACAAATAAAACACCAATCGACTTAAGCACAAAATTTCAAACACATAAACTAGCTAGGTAACACTAACGTTTAAACTAACTGCTAAATCGCTGTTGTTTGCCAAGAAATCATGGAACCAATCAGTATACCACGCATGATTAGACCCCAAACCATAGTATGATTCTAAAATTCACACCAAATCTCCAACTTCTCCATTTCGGTACTTGGATAAAAATCTTCCACAAGCAACGCCTTAAACTCAACCCATGTCATTCCTATAGCAGCTTCACGACCCCTTGCCTGAACCTGGGTGTTCAGCTAAGTCAAGGCCTTATTTATGAATGAACTTGCAGCATACTTCACCTTTTGATTTTCCGCACATCCACTATTTTCTATCACTGACTCCATTTTCTCAATCCACTTAGTAAGTGATATCGCACCACCTTTCCCATCATAGTCTCAGGGATTACAAGCCAAGAACCCCTTATAAGAAGAAGGACGGCTTATTGCGCATGTGTATAGACTACCGAGAATTGAACAAGTTGACCGTCAAGAACCGTTACCCTCTCCCCAGGATCGACAAATTATTTGATCAATTGCAAGGAGCACGTTACTTCTCTAAGATAGATCTTTGGCTGGGTTATCATCAGCTTAGACTGCATGAGGATGATATCCCAAAGATCGCGTTCAGAACGCGATACAGACACTTTGAGTTTACGGTTATGCCTTTTGGGTTAACCAATGCACTAGCGGTCTTCATGGACTTAATGAACCGGGTTGCAAACCGTACTTAGATAAGTTTGTCATCGTATTCATTCATGACATCTTGATCTACTCAAAGACAAAGGAGGATCATGAGGTTCATTTGAAGTTGGTGTTGGAGCTGCTGAAGAAGGAGATGTTGTATGCTAAGTTTTCCAAGTGCGAGTTTTGGTTGCAGGAAGTACATTTCCTTGGTCCCGTGGTTAATCATAACGGTATTCACGTAGACCCAAGTAAGATTGAGGCAGTAAAGAATTGGAAAGCTCTTACAACACCATCCAAAATATGATCGTTTTTGGGGTTAGCTGGTTACTACCGATGTTTTATCACGAACTTCTCTAAGATTTCTAAACCCCTTACTTCGTTGACTCAGAAAAACAAGAAGTATGAGTGGGGTGCGGAGCAGGAAGAGGCTTTCCAGACTTTGAAAGATAATTTGTGTTATGCTCTAATACTGTCGTTGCCTGATGGAATTGAAGATTTTGTACTCTTCTGTGACGCGTCGAATCAAGATTTAGGTAGTGTACTCATGAAAAGTAGGCAAGGTAATCGCCTAATGCATCACATAATAGAAGATCTATAAGAAAGAATATACAACACAACGACCTAGAATTTGGAAGCAGCATGTTTGGCTCTTAAGACTTGAAGGCTTTACTTTACGGGAAGGAAAGAGTTTCTAACTATAGGAATTATAAGAGTCTCAACACATATTCGATCAGAAGGATATGTAATATGCTTAAATTGCGGAGGATTGAGTTATATCAGTAACTCTGTGATTGAGATTCGTTACTACCAATCCTGGTAAGCGGCGAATGAGTAGCAGATAGCCAATAAGTAGGTAAAGAGAAAGTAAAACCTAAACGTGTATGAGCAATGGCTATAACCATTCAGTCTAGAGTTAAAAGAATGATACTGGCAGCCCAGAGTTAGGCGTCCAAGGAAGAGAACGAGCCGGCGAAATGCTGTGTGGCTTGGATCAACAAATAGAAAAAAAGATAGAGGTTTATACTTTGTGGATAGAATATAGATTCCTTTGATAGGTGATGTAAGGACCATAATTATGGATGTGGCGCATGCTATGAGATACTCTGTTCATCCAAGAGCGGATACAATGTATTATGATTATAACGAGATAAGGTATTAGTGGTCGGGTATGAAGAAGGATATAACTACATATGTTGGTAAGTATTTGATTTGCTCGAAGGTGAAGGCTGAACATCAGAGACCATCAGGTTGTTTAACAACCAGAGATACCTGAGTGGAAATGGGAAAAAATCACCATGAATTATATCACTAAGTTGACGAGGTCAAGTGGTGGATATGATACGATTTGGGTAATAGTTGATAGATTAACCAAGTCAACTCATTTTCTGACTATAAGTGAAGACTATAAGTTAGAGAAGTTGTCAAGACTCTACATCAATGACATAGTAGCGAGGCATGGAGTGCCTGTGTCGATTATTTTCGATTGTGATAGACGGCTTACGTCGCGGTTCTAGCAAACATTTAAAAGCCTTAGGAACGCGGGTCGGAATATGCGGTATGACTTATCATCCCTCAAACGGTATGGGTCAAGTGACCGTCAAACCAAAAACTTTGGAAGATATGTTTGAGAGCTTGTGTTACTGGATTTTTGGTGGCAGCTAGGATACTCATCTACCTTGGGCTGAGTTTTCTTACAATAATAGTTATCATTCTAGCATTTGATGTGCTCCATTTGAAGCATTGTATGGAAGGAAGGGTAGGTCACCTGTCCTTTAGGCTGAAGTTGGAGAGACTCGATTTATTGGTCCAGAATTGGTGCAAGAAACTACCGATAAAGTGGTATTGATTAAAGAGAGGCTTAAGGCAGCTAGAGATCGGCAAAAGAGCTATGCTGATAGAAGACAAAAACCACTAGAATTTGAAGAAGGTGATCATGTGTTACTAAAAGTGTCACCTTGGAAGGGCATGGTATGTTTCGGGAAGAAAGGTAAATTGGCCCCGAGGTATGTAGGACCATTTGAGGTTCTTGAAAGAATAGGTCCAGTAGATTATCGTTTATGATTACCCCAGGAGTTTAGTAATGTGCACGATACATTTCATGTGTCGAATTTGAAGAAGTGTTTGGCGGATGCTAGTCTGCAAGTACCATTGGAAGAGATTAAGATAGATACAACCCTTCGCTTTGTTGAAGAACCAGTGGAAATTATGGATCGTGAAATTAAGAAGTTGAAGCGTAGTAGGATCCCAATCGTTAAAGTGCATTGGAACTCCAATCGTGGACCAAAGTTACTTGGGAACGAGAAGACTTTATAAAGTCTAAATATCTGAATTTGATTCTTAACCGTGTTGATGAGACTAGCTAAATTTCAGGACGAAATTTTTTTAAGTAGGGGAGACTGTGACAACCACGATTTAGCCAGGTTAGTTTAACTGTAGAGTTAAACCAGCGAGCGTTATAATGTTTCAAATTACGTCTTAATCGAATTGTGGGTTTTATGTGATATGATATGTGTGATATGCTATGTGCTTGTCAGTTTAGAAATGGATGATTCAGTCCTTCTATTTCATATATGATAATGATTTTTGGAATGTTATTGCATTTGAGCATTAATACATTTGAGTATTTGAGCGTTCGACAATTTATCGTATTTGAGTGTGAATCGTTAATATCGGGTTGAGATTATTTAGTATATTAAGGTTTTATAATTTAATTAGGTTGTAATAAATAAATATAGCTTAGGAAAAATTTAATAAGTAGTATAAGTGTTTTTAATTTAAGTTTTGTATTTATTTAAGGGTTTAAAGTAAATATATAATAAATGGTTTAGTAGAAGTGTAAAAGAAAAAAATATTAAAAAAAAAAAATTTTTTTTACATAAATAATAAATGGACGAATTTTTATAAAAAATCTATAAAAAATATATTATATAAAAGGGGTGTTTGTTGAATCGGTTTAACAAGAAAAAAAGGAAGAGGAGAGCCCAAGTCCAAGTAGGAAACTAATCAGTATTTTTTAAAAGCCAAAAGCTGTATTCCCTTCCCTTTTTTTCTGTGTCAAAACCAATCCAAAACCCTAGCAAGCACATCTGGAGGAATTTTTTTTTTGCTTCAAAGAAGTCAAGTGGATTTTTTTTGTTTAACCTCCTAAATTGGTTTTAATTTTTATAGCTCTTAATACACTACCGTAGGTTCTAGTTATTTGTTTTAATTATGTAACTTGTAAATTAATGGATTAGGGTTCATAAAAATTCTGTAATTATGATAATATGATCATTTAATATTGATTAGGGTATAATAATTAAGGTTTGGGTAAGTTTGATTAGGTTTAATTATTGGAAATTCGGAATAGAAATCTGAGTAGAATTTTATGTCACATTTTCAGGAGATCAAACTTGGTAACAAACACGAATATGCTTTTATTGATTTTTCTTGACCTAAATTAACTACAGAGAGTCTACTACTTTCCAACCCAAGTGGTTTCATGAATTAAAAATGAGTGAAAGTCATTGCAATAATTATACAAAATGGGTTAATAACATGGGATAAATGATGCTATAAAATAGATGTTATTTGATGTCATCAATGTCATTAATGCATACAATGACAAACTTATCTAAGTATGGTTTGCAAACCCGGTTCATTAAGTCCATGAAGACCGCTGGTGCATTGATTAACCTAAAAGGCATAACCGTAAACTCAAAGTGTTCGTATTGCGTCCTGAACGTAGTCTTTGGGATATCATCCTCATGCACTCTAAGCTAATGATAACCCGACCGAAGATCTATCTTAGAGAAATAACGCGCTCCTTGCAATTGATCGAATAAGTCGTCGATCCTAGGGAGAGGATAACAGTTCTTGATGGTAAACTTGTTTAATTCCCTGTAGTCTATACACATGCGCAATGAACCGTCTTTCTTCTTTACGAATAACCCTGGGGCTCCCCACGGAGAATGACTTGGCCGAATAAAGCCCTTATCTTGCAATTCTTGAAGTTGTTTAGATAACTCTTGTATCTCCAAGGGTGCTAGTCGATATGGAGACTTCGCAACCAACGTCGCTCCAGGAATTAAATCTATGTGGAACTCAACTAGTTGTTGTGGTGGAAATCCCGACAAGTCTTTCAGAAATACATCTGTGAAATCTCGTACAACGGGAATATCACTCAACTCTGGTTCGTCTGCCCTCGTTCTCATCAGTGTTTTTGTGCCTCTTAAAGTACGTTCCCCTTGAACACGAAGTATCTCACCACCTTCCAATGGTATCCTAACCACCTTCTCATGACACATTATCTCAGCCTTATTCTTTGACAACCAATCCATCCCCACAATCACATAAAAACTTCCATGACCCAACGACATCAAATCTATACTGAACAAGGAACTTCCTAGTTTTAGTTTGCAGTCACGGAATAACCTATCAACTTCTTCTTTCTTACCATTAGCTACTTCTATTACATATCTAGGGCTTACAATACTAGGTTTCACATTTAGTGAGGGCACAAATTTAATGGAAATAAAACTAAAATCAGCTCCAAAATCAAAAAGTACAGTAGCAAAGTGATCATTTAAGGAAAAAGTACCCGTCACAATGTTAGGATCCTGCAGGGCATCAACTGCATTCATACTGAAGGCCCTCCCTCTAGCTTAATTCCCATTGTTCTCAGTGTTTCGGTTGCCCTCCAAAGCTAAACAGTTTCCTTCTTGACCAGGTGATGGTTCAACTTAGGACAAGTATTGCGAAGATGTTCAGATCTTCCACATTCATAACAAACCCTTTGATTATTTTCCATCCTTACAGCACTAACTAGCGCTACCTACTTAACCGGTGCCCGACAATCTTTGGCAAAGTGACCCGGTTTCTGACAGTAATACAACCTACAAGGTCCACTTTCTGGATGATAAGTAAAATACCTAACACACTTAGGATATGCGCCCACATTTACATTTCTAGGAGGAGTTGTCACCACAAATCCTTTTCCTACTTTTGCCTTCTTAATATCTTTCCATGAACCTTGTTTACTTGTTTCTTCCACTTCCTTTCTTTTCTCACTACTCCTAGTCAATGTACCACAACAGACCGTCTCATCAGTAAGTATCCCAGCCTTAAGAATATCACTCTGTATCGTGGTTGGTTGAGTTGCTTGGAGCATTCCACGAATTTGAGATGCCAATCCATTTATATACCTTTCGATGTGCTTCGACTTAAGAGTTACCAAGTGTGGGACTAGTTTGGCCAACTTATGGAACCGATCAGTATACCCCGTATGATTAGCCCCAACCATAGTATGATTCAAGAATTCACTCTCCAACTTCTCCATTTTGTTACTTGGGCAAAATTATTCCACAAGCAACACCTTAAACTCAACCCATGTCATTCCTATAGCAGCTTCCCGACCCCTTGCCTGAACCTGGGTGTTCCACCAAGTCAAGGCCTTATTTATGAACAAACTAGCAGCATACTTCACCTTTTGATTCTCCGCACATCTACTATTTTCTATCATTGGTTCCATTTTCTCAATCCACCTAGTAAGTGCTACTGCACCACCTTTCCTATCATAGTCTCGGGGATTACAAGCCAAGAATGCCTTGTAAGAAAATCTATTGATTCCAGCATTCCCATTCCCACTATTTCCACCATTAGCATTTGTATTGTTCACATTATTAGTTACTTGAGTAACGATATAAGGAATGATGTTTTGAAATTATTGCGCGATGATAGCAGCGATGTCGGGGTTCTCGTCGTTGCTAGGGCTGCTTCGTCAGTTTGGAGCCATTTCAATATAAGATAAAATTTATATACATTAGACGATATAATAAGGATTTCCAATCCCATAATCTTATCATACTCTACACATTACCGTATACATACATGTATAACCAACATATAACGTGTCAACATCAATCCATGTAATCATACTTGCAAGTCCACTTGTGTTGTGGCGCATGTATAATTATGTTGGCCACCATAATTATAGATGCCCCTTTTTACAATTGTACTCCCTCCAATGACGACACTTCTTAAGGTTAACACACCACATAACATATAATTTAAATCATTCAACTCATCACACGCGGAAATAATCTAACAAATACTTAAGTCATAATATTAAAATACTTGAAATCCAAAAGTCAAAAGTAACATTCCTAAACATGGATCCAATCATAGAAAAATGAACTAAATTTTGCAAAACATGAAACAAGATGGATAGTCGGGTAACATATAGGCATGAATAGCTAAGATGAATCTGGTTTGGGTCTAACGCCACTCTCACAAGTATCTTCCATCTCCTTACACTTGGGTTTACTCCTTGCTGTGGACTCGAGATCTAACTCCACTTCATTGTCGAATGCTGCATAACCTGGAGACTCGGAGTTTGACCCCATTTTTGACTCCTCCTTCGATCCCTTCTTTTTTTACTCTTCCTTTTCCTCTTCTTCCTCCTTTTCTTCATCCTCTTCTTCCTTAGATGTTATGTATCCAGGGAATTCAGATATTGTGCCATCCTTTGAAATCATTCTCAATTCCTTCTTCAAGATTTATTTTCCTTCTAATTTTCTCATAATCAACTTTTCCTTAACATAGCACAGATATAGATCAATGGGTATTCGGCATTTACGGTTTGTCCGTTTCATTCTAAGTCCTATCGCTAGATCCATATAGCGCTTAAGTCCAGTTGGGATAACGATTCCTCAACGAAATTTCTTATGGGTAGGGGGTGACATGACTAAAATAATAAAGAAATAGTATATAGTATATTAGATAATAATAGACAAAAATAGAATAATTAAAACTTTCGGATAAGCAGGAAAATATAATACTTACGTAATTAAACACTTAAACCCTATAATGCAGGTATATGAAGGACTCCTAGGTTATAGTCTAGGTTCAACCACCTACTTCTCTATAACCATTGGCTCTGATACCAATCTGTCACACCAGGCCAAGGCGGAAACATGAGGCGTAACGTCATGGGTATCATCACAACACAATGTTGTCAATAATAAAGAAAACTATTATGCATTAATCAAAACGAAAATGGACACAAAGTGTCATGACAATACAAAACACAAGAAAAAGGGGTCTTGTATTGAGGTAAAAGAGTCACTCCAATACAAAGACATAAACAACCTAAAACATTCAAAGTATCCATCCAAATAAAGTGTGAAAAGATAACTAGGAGATAAACTCCGCATGCAAGCCTACGGTCTCACTAGCCAAGCTTCCTAACTTCACTTTCCTCAAGATGCTCACCTGAAAATGATGCTTAAAACGTCAACAATAATGTTGGTGAGAGTCATAGGTTTTAAACACGCAATATTACATGCTTTCACTGTGATTATCAAAACAATGTAGGACAATAATGAACTATCATGAACCTATGCTAGCATGCAACAAAATCATATCAATACATTCACTTAATTAATCACGCATTCGGGCTTAGAATAGCTGGCACTATAAGCAACCGAACTCACCTAGAATGTACTACACAAACATATTCACTACTGGGTAGGCGTACCCATTCGATCTAATAACATATCTGTTAGGAATAAATCTTTATATGACTTAATACTACCAACAGTACTAAAGGAGTTAGTACTGCCAGTACAAAGTTAGTACTGCCAAGGTTACTTAATACTGCTAGTAGAAGGAGTTAGTACTACTAAATGGTCAAAGCTGATGAACTAAAGATAAGAATACATGGAGAGTATTTCGGGATGTTTAGTTTTGAATTATAACTGATCCTAATAGATAGGCAGATATATATGTAAAGGGCTCCTTGTATTTCTATAAAAGGAGATCCC
>BQNB010014055.1:36162-64229 GCA_026074375.1 Tanacetum coccineum | reverse complement strand
CTTTTTGTCCTATTCAGGGGAGGTGTTTACTGGACTTTTTCTAGCCGTTTTAGGTTCGAAAATTTGAAATTAAAAATGTTTATTTTGAATAAAACATTTCTTTTAAATGTAGAAAATGTTTTGTGATGTTTATAAAAATGTTTACAACATTATATAAAAGTCTGAGGTTGAATAAAGATTTCCTTTGATCATAAAATGCATTAAGCATTTCTTTATTCATACCTTTAAGTGATGTAAATGTTGAAATGAGAATTTACTCCTAATTACTTGTTTACGTTTAATTTTACGTTGAACGTTTTTATATTTTGTGCTTATCAAAACGTAAAGATGTGAAAGATATTAATAATGTTTTTAGGCATTATATTTTATCAACAGTGTAAAAAAAATCCGAATCAATGTTAAAAAATCTCTCAATTTTGCGATATAAGTACAATACTGAATCATCTATACAAATTTAATAAACCTTTACCATAACTTGTAACACCCCCTTATTTGACATATAGCAGCGGAAGCTAAATTGGGGTATTACTTCATGAATCAACAGTCATAATCATAGAAAACGACTCATAAGAGACGTTTTGGAAAATTTAGTTATCATTCAATATTATTTTAGAGTTTTACAAAAGGAGGTCCCAACATAAATATGAAAACATAGAGTTTGAATGATAACAAGTTTGGACGTCCTCAAGTCTAATACCACTCCGTGTCATAGGTTGCTCAATTTCCTGAGATAAACATGCTAAAAAGGTCAACACAAAGGTTGAGTGAAATTCATAGGTTTGAAATGTAATACTTGAATACAAGTCATCATAAGTGGTAATAATTGCACAATTACAATTATCATGGAAAACAATATTATTGCCCTAAGCTCATGACACCAACTCGTTAACATTGAAATCACCTCAATGACATTATTGAGGAACAAATGTCCTCTTAGAAAGGTAACTTGCTAAAGTTACCCATTATTCTCAAATATAGTGCGTTTGATTACCTCATGTATATGTAAACACAAACGGGATTCGTTAATCCCAATAGATCTATCCACAATATTCGCATTAACTCGCAAGTGATTAATGGTTCATGATTAAATGATATTGGTAGTAGAGGTAAACTTAGGCAATAATATATCAGGATAGCATACAGTTGGAAAATACTTATATTAATAGTTTATAGCATGTATCTCCCCACAGAGTTTAGAAAACATGTAAAGGTGGGACTATGAACTCACCTTGATAAGGTAGTTGATTGATTTGAAATTTAATTCAAATGGAAGTAAATAGCCTCGTCACGCGACTTGGGGTAATATGCCAAGTCTTAGTTTGATTGTTTCAAAACTTTATTTCATAAAGTTTAACTTTATTTCATAAAGTTTAACGTAAATGATTTTCGTTTATTAGTTTGTGAAAACATCGTATCACTGTTCGGGCTATCATAAACCAGAGGTCATGTAGTAAACGTTTGAGGAGCTAGGACACTTTAAATCGTAAATCTAGCAACTCGTCAAAACGTCTACCCAAATGAAAGCCCCTCACATGAAATTCCCTAGTAACGTGATACGTTATAGTTTAAATGACAGGATGTATCTTTTTAAGTTTCTTCAAAAGCTAGTGGATGATAAATTATGTTAAATATATAACATAATTATTTTATAGTGTTTCGATCGACGAATGATAACGACAAATATGTCGGGCTTTAATAAAATCGAGTCTTATAATATTTAAATATATTTTTATAATTAATATAAAAATATTACATTTTATACCTTTGAGAATATGAAAATGACAATATATACCCTTGGTATATATTAATTTACACTTTTAACCCTTTAATTATATTTTAGACATTTAACCCTTAACTTAGAAATATGGCAAAATAGGCCCTTGTGGTTTTAACTTTAGGATAATTACACTTTTGGCCCAAAAGTTAATAATTTCAAAAGTTACAATATAGACCCCTCATGCATATACGATTTGCATTACTAGTCCAAAATCCATATACTTTGTATTTTAATCTTGAAATTAATTTGCAGCATATAGCTTATTACTATAAGCTAAAATAAGTAAGTTTTACGAGCTTGTAGCTCATGAAAAGAGCTTATGAGCTTAAAAATCCAAAATGGGCACGTTTGGTTTTAAAATCTTAACCCGATGGGTTTGAGCTTTTAGGGTTTGTTTTTAAGTTTATAAAAATGATAGAATAGCTTATTAGATCAGCTTATGGCTTTTAGGGTTTAGGCTTTACGAAAATAGCTTATTAGGGTTTTTAAGCATGCGTTTGTTTTAGGAAAAACAAACGAATAGTTTTAGGTTTTAAGGGCTTGTCACACAAGATTATAAAGATGGATAGGAGCTTATTAGGATAGGAATAAGCTTATACTAGCTTATTTTAGGGTTCGAATAGATTAGGTTTTAAAAATGGATCGTTTAGGGCTCGAATAGGTTTAGGAGTTTTCAAAAGATGTTAAGCTTGATCAAATGGTTATAACAAGTTTATACAAGATCTAAAACAATACAAGAGCTTATTGAACGAGTGAAAAGGCTTACTAGTACACGAATGGTTGAAATGGGTCGAAATGAGCAAATATAACCCGAAAACTTTTAAAGATGAATCAAGGACCTCTTTTCTTCTCTTCTTTGGCTTCTACTTAGCTTAATCTTCCTTACTTCTCTTCTAGGACATGGCTAGAGCATAGTTTTAAGGTAGTTTTGAGTTTGGATGGTGAATTAAGAATGTGTGCATGTATGCGTGTGTATATAGGGTAAAGGAAGGAGTGGTGGCCAAGTTGTGTGGAGTGGTGGCCAAGTTGAGTGGAGTGGTAGCCAAGGGTTAGCCATGGTGACTAAGGAAAGCTAGGAACATAGATTAGCAAGGTGTTAGGAGGTTGGAAGGGTGCGGTTTACCAAGGGGTAACGAGTAGGGTTTTACTTGGTGAGAAAGGGTGTGACAAGGTGCTAGGGTGCTAGGGTGGTGACAAGGTGGTGAAAGGAAGCTAGCAAGGTGGTGGATCATGGTGGTAAAAGGGTGGTTGCTTGGTTAGAACTTAGTTAAAACTAGTTTAGGGGGTTACGAGTCATTAGGGTTTTCGAGTTAGGGTTTATGGTTTTGGACAAGTTGGTGTAATGAAATGGAGGGAAAACATAGTTTAAATATTGTGCTTTGGAAGCTTGTAACTTGTGCTTAAGTGGTTGTATGAAATCTCTATGAAAATTGGAGGGAAAATGGCTCATTTGAATCTTGTGCTTAATTGACTTGTACCTAGGGCTTAAAGGAGTTATACTAGGGTTTAGGAGGGAAAAATATTTAAAAGTTATGCATTGTACACTTGTACACATGATTTAAAAGCTTGTACATTTATTTTGTATGTAAACATTACATATAGTTAGGGTTTTGATATAAACGTTAACGTATGAAATCCGTTTTATAATAACGTTATGAATAGTACGTTAAATAGATAACGTATGGTAAAAATAGAGTTTAAAACATATTGCTTGACATATTATAACGTTTACTTGACATAAACGTTGATGGAATTGGCATTAGTAGGTTGCGTCAGCTCGTTTACTTTGGAAATGTAAGTTACGTTACATTACGGATGGAAAAATCTTTCCATGAAAATGGTTGCATCTAATTTAATAGATGGAAATTACACTGAGAAAAATTGCATCTAATTTAATAGATGGCTAATTACATAGAAGAAAATTGTGGGTTGTTATATAACTCGATTTTAACAATGTTTTGTGAATCAAATTTGTGATTTATAAATTTGATTCACTATTAAATGATGTTTACTTGTGAATCAAATTAAAAAATATAAACCAATTTGCTCAAACGTTGACTAGTCCTCTTTAAAGAGTTCCATCTTACTCTGACTATAAGGTAACGACTTGTCTTAGTTGCATGACTTCTTGATCCAAACTATCTATTGGATCTGTCCACAAAGTTGAGTTTGCATCGAGCCGAATCTCTTATCATTTATGAAAGATTAGGGTATTCCGTCAGATGGCATTTCTTTTAGATTAGACATGTGGAAAGTTATTGAGGACATTACAGAGATCTTCAGGATATCTTAAGTTTGTATGACAACTAGGTCCCGACCCTTTGTAAGGCGTTCATAAAATGTCCAACTGTACCGGGTTAAGTCTTTCCTCGCCTTCCACATCAGATGACACCTTTCGAGTTGACAACATTTAACATAACACGATTCTATTACTTGGAATTCCAAAGGCTTTCGCCTTATGATTGGCATAACTCCTTTGCTGATGCTCTTGCAGCATAGCAAGCGTGTCCGGATTTGAACTATATATTTTTGTGTTTTTCATGGATTATCTCTGGTCCCGTGAAAACAGGTTGGACATCCCAACTTTGGCCGAACAAACAAGTGATCGACACTTTCTAACCATAAAGTGCCTCAATATGGTGTTGCCTTAATACTACTAATACTGGCATGTAACTGTTATTGTAAGAAAATTCTACCAGTGGTAAGTGTCTCTCCCATCCTTTTACAAAATCTATAACACAGGCTCGAAGCATGTCTTTGAGTGTTTGGATGGTTCTTTCACTTTGTCCTATCAGGCCCTCGGGATGATATTTCGTACTCATTGATAAAAGATTACCCAAAGCATTCAGTATTGACTGCCTAGAATCTGAATGTGAAAATGACTGTCACGACCTATATAATGGATATTGGCACTCCAAGCCGTGTGATTATACCTATTATATAGCAACCATTGTAATGGTTTTCCATACTATTTGTTACTCTCTGGTAGGGAATGAAATGTGCTGATTATTGGTTAAGGCGTCTAACAATGACCCAAATTGTGTCATGTTCGCTTGATGTTTTGGGTAGTTTTGTAACGAGAGTCCATCGTATTCTTTCCCATTTCCAATGTCGGATCTCTTGTTTGTATCAGTAAGACTGATGAACTTCTGAACATTTTGCTTTAACTCTAGAGCATGTTAAACACTTGCCACATACTCAGGGCGATGTTGCCCTATCCCCCCCATTTAGCTACCAAATAGAGTTTCTTTAGATCCTGATACATCTTGTCAAAACTGGGGGATGGAATCACTTGATTTATGATTCATTGCATGAGTAAGTCCCCAAATTACGAAAAGTGGAACCAACTTCATATTTTGATACGTTCGGGTTCCATTAGGACGTACTTCAAATGCTTTGTCCATTCCTCGTAAATTCTCAGCTCGATGTCCTATCTTTCTGATTGCCTCATTATTATAGTTTTGGGGTGCTATCGAGGATTTTGTGATGGTAATATTGGGTGAAGGTCAGACTAAATGCTCTAACTTCGGAGTTGTTTTGATTTCGTTCTTATCAGCTTAATGATATCAGCTAACAAACATTTTGCCTTTCGAGATGGATAGCGAATCTCAACAATCGTAATCTGCGGAGCAATTTCTAGCCAACGACGTTGACTCCTGTTTTAACTATTTCTGATCAAGGTATGCAGAAGACTTTTATGATCAGTGGAACACAGTACAACTTTGGCCCGATACAGATAGTCTCTCCAAATTTTAAGAGACAACACTTGTGCGTCCAATTCAAGTCGAGTGTGGTATAACGTTCACTTTCATTAGGCCTTGAGTTCTGTCGGGATTCATATGCAATATCTGTTTTTCTGTGCAATACCACCGCTCCCAAAACCTTTTATGTTATATTCAATCACAGTAAATGACTAAGATCCATAGTTTCTTTCTTGGGAAAATAGCAAAATTAAGACTTACATAATTATTTTGTTTTTAGCAGTTGTGAAAGCTGACTCATGTGTGTTTCTCCCCAGATATACTTCTTGTTTTTCTATGTTAGATACAACAGACAGGCAATGGTGTAATCATCGAAAAACCAATCTAAAACTATTTCGAATTAAGCCTAGGCAAGTATCCTAATAATTTGCTGTTACTTTCAGTTGGTGTGGTCGGAGATGTCGTACCGATTCTTAACTGCTACAATTTTGGCGGTGTCACGTGAATTCTTACAGTCAATCACGTGACCTACGGAAAATGCACATAAACTAGATCCATAATCACATTTGGATAACCATGCATATAATTTCCCTTTTGAGTGCTTGCAAGGCTAATTCTCAGGTGAATCCTATCGTGCAATCATCTTGTCTTATGGAGCGCGAGTAACATGAATATCATACGCTGAACAATCACCTATCACAAATTATATCCAAGTATGGAATTACATACACGTTCATTGAGAGTCCGCATGAAACACAGGCAGGTGTCGTTAAGTGTAAATCAAATGGCAATATACTGTGAATTCATAGTGTCGTCACCGCTTTTAGAAGCAGTCAATGGGAAAAGTCTTTATTCCCTGACTCGACAGTTGGATATCAGAGCCTGAACTTAATCAATGTTGAGTAAAACACTCGAACCCTTTGAAGCTGGTCGAAAAAAATCATCGCTCTCGGATAATGTTAATGAATCTTTATTGAAAGTTTTAGTTCAACTCTCGTGGTAAACTATACACATATCCCTGAAAGATCCCCGAAATTTCTTTTTCAACAATAAGACAGGAGCACCCCAAGGGGAAAGTTACTTGATCGGAAAGGATAAAACCTCTGGATCTGCTAACTTCATGTAGTTTAGGTTAGATAGTTCATTGTGTCATTTCTGAGAGGAGCTAAACTGTAAGGGTGCACGTGGCTCCGGTGTCCCCCGGCTCCTGGAATTAATCTATTTGAAATTCTATCTTAGGGTTTGCTGAAACTGAGGAAGGTTAGGTAGATCTTCAGGACAAACTTCTGGAAATTCATTGACGACCGTTAAATCTTCTAGTCGTATTTCGTTCTGACTTTCTTCTCGCATTACTTTGGGCTACGAAAACTTGATATCCCCTGGATATATATCTTTCTGGATTTAATAAAGGAAATGAAGGCTTAGTCGGTGTTTTGTCTTTGATCACACTCTATATGACTTTAAAGATTTTACCGTCGATTGGGAAGAGGATGCCATCTCGACACAGATAATTCTATCATATACTTTGGGATAACCAATCCATACGCAATGCTAACGGTCGAAACTACCAAGTTTAGATCGACATAGAGACTCAAATTTCGAAAGGTTGTAGTAGTTAAATCATAGTGCAAAAACCCTTGGATGATACGGATTAGTGCCTACCAGGTATCCATCGGCATTTCAATGTCATAAGTGTATCTAGTGTAATAGGTGGATATAAAGCATAGAAAGCAAGAGATATGATATGAGAACTTTGTATACGGCTCTGGAATCAATAATACTCTAGCTAGGAATGTATGGTTTAGAAAAGAACTACCCCTGACTACGTGTCGGACATCTTGTGAGGCGATTTCTTGTCTGCTCAGCAATTATGCGCTTCATGTGTGCATTATGACTTGTTTTCTCTTGAGCACTGACTAGTTCTTGTAGAGCCCTTATCTCTCAGCAGGTGCCATTACAAGTTTTACGAATACTGGTTGTAGGTTGCTTACCAGTGGCTGGCCCTTGTTTTTGGCAGTTCCAAGGTCTGAGATCCACCCCATTTGCCAGACTGGACACTTTACAATGCAAGTTCCTGTGTGATGCAGCGGTGAGCATTTTCTCTTACACAGGGAAAGCTCCAGTAAAACCAATTGTTTTTTCAGTTGGGGGACAACATAAGTCCCCTGACGATTTCTTGTCCTCTATTGCTGTTGTTTGTGATCATTGTTGCGGTTGCTATTTGTTTGTTTACGGTTTTCTTGTAGTTGTTGTCTTGTTGGAGAAGTTCTATCGCATCCTCAAACTTTCGTTGTGATCATTGGTTCCTTGGAACAGAATTGTGCTTTTTTACTTGAATCCATTATCCTCTTGTGTTATGGTAATATCTTCCTCCAAAAGTTTGAGGACTTTTTAAGCGGTAACATGTTCCTTCGAAGTTCTTATGGTTAATCCCCCGATGACATATTTCCCATAGTTATTTAGAATTTGGCACCATAGTATGGGCATAAAAACTGCTAGTCCTAGAAATCTTTTCTAATGTAAGTCTTGAGATCATTCCCTTTTACAGTCAGATTGTAAAATTCATCTTCCATTTTCTTGATCTCAGTTCGGGGACAATACTTCTTTATTAAGAGCTGCTTAAATTCAGACCAAGTGATCTTGTAAGCTTCCTCTAGATTAATAGGCTGGGCGAATGAATTCCACAACGATAAAGCTTCTTCAGTTAGAGTACCAGTAGCAAATTTCACTTTGCATTCTCACTGTAACGTTGGCAACTGTAAAATACTGAGTATTCAGTTCGTTCATGAGCCAGCTAGGAGGCCAACAGTCGCCTTTTCGTTACCCCTTTAAAATTGAAAGGTTGCACTCATAAACTCTTTTGTAGCAACAATTTTCTTGCTACACAGGGAGTTCCACTCTGCCGTTTGTTAACTATTGTATTGATCAGCATTTGTCCCATGAGTAGAGCTTGTGCTTCCAGAGCCTGACGGAAACACTATCACAACTAGTTTTCCTGATGGCTGGTGCCTTAGACATGGCAGGTGCTGCAGATTTTTGAGTCCTCTTGTGAGCTCAGTTTATCAACATTTACAAGACAACACAAAATAAGAATATATCATTGTATGGATTCTTATTTGGTACAAGTTCTAACATTACATTGCAGAATATAATGGAAAATTTTAAAATGGACACTCTAACAAGCATCTAACTCATTAGGTTTCTCGGGGACTGGTTCACTTTCCAGTGGTTTCATACCGCGACCACTTAGATAACTTATCAAAGGCTAGTCTGGTGGTGGTGTAGGTGAAATCGTATGCTTAATATTTTGATCATTAATAATATCCATGATATCTGGGTACAAAGGTTTGAGAAAACCGGATGGTAAGAGAGCCATAGTAACCTAGATACATAAAGATACGATACATCACACTACAAAATAGAGGATGGACAACCACGACATACATAAATCGGTATCATAAAACAGCGGGGTATAATGGAATCACAACTTCATTATGTCATAAACAACTTGTCTATATATTTTATATAACCAAAATTTACAAGGACCCCCCCCCCATTAATTAATCATACGAATCCAGTGGTTGATTCTAACAAAATCAGGTAAATGCGATAAGGATCTATCTAGTATCAGGTGGGTGCGTACCTTAGTGATCTTGAGCTCATGGATCTTGTCCAGAAGACTCTTCAATATTCTGATCAAAGCGAATCAGGAGATCTTGATGAGTAATCACACCCTCTAAAATATAAGTCCTGGCGCGGAGTCAATTAACAATCGTCATCATTAGTCAGTCCTTAATGTAGCTCTCTCTGAAATCTAGAAAACTGGTACGACCTTCTTGGAAGTTCGGTTTTACATAGTTGGACAAAATCTGCTGTTATGAACTAACACAACCATTACCATAACTTCTATCTTATCTTCCATATGCTCAATGCACGCAAGAGGGAGCTCATCTAAGTGATTCAAAATAGTCTTGATCTGTTCCTCATGGCGCTCCAGATGCGTCTTATGAGAACCTCTCTCTCTATCCCAATCTCAATATCTCAAGGTAAGGGTAAAAAATCATCTAAGGAGGATGTTGATATGAAACGGACATCGTTACTTAGGAATTAAAACTCTCCTCAGGAAGAAAGAAATCACCGGGATCAAATAATGGTGATGGTGTGTACACTAAGATGAGAGGCAAAAACAGTTGTGATAATAGGAGCTGGATGGAGATGGAATAGTTAAGTCAACAAAATAGAAGCATTAAAAGCATGCATGACCTTCATAAAACAGGATCAACGTAGAAAGTGAAAGTGCTGTAGCAAGGCAAAAGATCTTTAGATAAAATCCTCTAAAGTGATCAGAAAAATGTTTACACCCGGGTGTAGGCTGAGAATAGTCCGGTTAAGCAGGTGTAATAGACAGGAATTCATAGAGGAAAATAGCATCCCTCATAATAGGAATCAGATATTACGAATAATAAAGGTGTGTGGATGTAAAACCATAATTTGTAAACAACCCAGTGTAAGATAACATAAGTAAACTTATATAATAGTGTTATGGAATCTTTACAATACTATTTAATGAAATGTATTGTCCCGGAGGACTTTCTTATTAATGAAACAGTAATTATAGTTTAGGTTTTAACCTTGTTCTCTATAATCACGACTCTTGATACCAATCTGTAACACCCCCTAATTTGACAAATAAAGCATTCGGAATCTAAATTAGGGTATTACTTACATGAATCAGCAATACATAATCATAGAAACGACTCAAAGAAAGACATTATAGGAAAATTTAGGTATCATTTATCAATATTATTTTCAGAAGTTTTTTTACAAAAGGAGGATCCCAACAAACATATAATGAAAACATAGAATTTGAGATGATAAACAAGATTTTGTGACGACCTCAAGTCTAATGCAACACTCCATGCCAAAGGTATGCCAATTTTTCTAAGATAAACATTCTAAATAGAGGTCAACACAAAGGTTGAGTTAATTCATAGTTGTAAAATTAAATAGTTGAATACAAGTCCACATAAGGTATAACTACAATTGCACAATTTACAATATCATGGAAAATAGTATTATAGCACTAAGCTCAATACACCGACACGTTAAAATAGGAAATTCACCTCAGTTGACATTAATGAGAACAAATTTCCTCTAAGAAAGGTAATCTTTGCCAAAGATTCATGATTCTAGAAATATATTGACGGATTGATTACCTCATGTACAGGTAAACACAAACGGGATTCGTCAATCCCAATAGATCTATCCACAATATTCGCGTTCACTAATGTTCGCAAGTGATTAGATGGGTCATGATTAAATGGATAATGTGGCAGTAGAGGTAAACTTAGGCAATAATATATCAAGATAGCATACAGTTGGAAAATACTTGTATTCATAGTTTATAACATGTATCTCCCCACGAAGTTTAGAAAACATGTAAAGGTGGGACTATGAACTCACCTTGATAAGGTAGTTGATTGATTTGAAATTTAATTCAAAAATAACAAAAGGATATTAAACAGCCTCGTCCACGCCACTGGTAATAAGTCAAGTCTAGTTTGATTGTTACAAACTTTATTTCAAAACGTTTAGCGAAAATGATTTTGGTTTGTTAGTTAGTGAAAACATCGTATATCACTGTTCGTGATGCACTACATAAACCAGAGGTCAATGTAAGTAAATAGGTTTGAGTATGCCAGGACGACTTAAAAATCGTAATCCAGCAACTCGTAAAAACGCAACACAAATTAAAGCCCCTCACATGGAAATTCTCCCCCCTAGTAACGATACACGTAATAGTTTAAATGATATGATTTTTATCTTTTTAAGTTTCTTCAAAAAGCTAAGTGGATGATAGAATTAATTAAATATATAACATAATTAAATTATCGTGTTTGATCGACGAATAAAACGACAAAATGTGACGGCATTAATAAAATCAGTATCTAAACAATTTAAATAATTTTTATAATTAATAATAAAAATATTACATTTTATACCTTGAGAATATGAAAATGAAATAAAATACCATTGTATATATTAATTTAACACTATAAACCCTTTAATTATATTTTCTAGGACATTTAACCCTTAACTTAGAAATATGGCAAAATATGCCCCTTGTTGTTTTACTTTAAGTGATAATTACACTTTTTGGCCCATAGTTAATAATTTCAAAAGTTACAATATAACCCCTCAAGCTTATACACGATTTGCATTACTAGTTCCAAAATCCATATACTTTTGTATATTCAATCTTGAAATTAATTTGCAGGCAATATAGCTTAATACTATAAGCTAAGAATAAGTAAGTTTACGACTATGTAGCATGAAAAGAGCTTATGAGCGTATAAAATCCAAATTGGCACATTTGGTTTTTAAAATCTTAACCCGATGCGGAATGAGCTTTTAGGTGTTTGTTTTTAAGTTATATAAAAATATGAATAGCTTATTAGATTGAGCTGAGGACATTTAGCGGGTTTGACTTTACGAAATAGCATATTAGTTATTAAGCATGCGTTTGTTTGAAGAAAAACAAACGAATAGTTTTAGGTTTTAAGGGCTTGTCACACAAGATTATAAAGATGGATATGAGCTTATTAGGATAGGAATAAGCTTATACTAGCTTATTTTAGGGTTCGAATAGATTAGGTTTTAAAAATGGATCGTTTAGGGCTCAAATAGGTTTAGGAGTTTTCAAAAGATGTTAAGCTTGATCAAATGGTTATAACTAGTTTATACAACATCTAAAACAATACAAGAACTTATTGAACGAGTGAAAAGGCTTACTAGTACACGAATGGTTGAAATGGATCGAAATGAGAAAATATAACCCGAAAACTTTGGGAGATGAATCACGGACCTCTTTTCTTCTCTTCTATGGCTTCTACTTAGCTTAATCTTCCTTACTTCTTTTCTAGGACATGGCTAGAGCATAGTTTTAAGGTAGTTTTGAGTTTGGATGGTGAATTAAGAATGTGTGCATGTATGCGTGTGTATATAGGGTAAAGGAAGATTTGGAGGCCAAGATGTGTAGAGTGGTATGTGCGCCAAGTTGAGTGAGTGGTAAGCCAAGTGGTAAGCCATTGGTTGACTAAGTAAAGGCTCGGAACAAAGAATAGCAAGGTGTTAGGAGTTGGAAGGGTGCGGTTATACCAAGGGGTAACTAGTAGGGTTCACTACTTGGTGAGAAAAGGGTGTGACAAAGGCTAGGGTGCTAGGGTTTGTGACAAGGTGTGAAGTGAGGAAGCTAGCAATGTTGTTGGATCATGGTGGTAAAAGGTCGGTGTGTGCTTGGTTAGAACTTAGGATAAAACATTTAGGGGGTACGATTCATTATGGTTTTCGTAGTTAGTTTATTGGGTTTGGACAAGTTGGTGAAATAGAAATGGAGGGTAAACATAGTTTTAGAGATATTGTGCTATTTGAACTTGTAACTTTGCTTAAGTGGTTCGTATGAAATCTCTATGAAAAAATTGGAGGGAAAAAATGGCGTCATTATGAAATCTTGTGCTTAATTTGACTCGTACCTATTGTGCTTAAAGTAGTTACTAGAGTGTTAGGAGGGTAAAAATTTAAAATTATGCATTGAGTACACTTGTAACACATGATTTTAAAAGCTGTACAGTTTTATTTTGTTATTAAACATTACATAAGTTATGGTTTATGAATAAACGTTAACGTATGAAATCTCGTTTTATCATAACTGATGAAGTACGTTAAATAGATAACGAATGGTAAAAATAGAGATTTCAACATATTGCTTGACAAATTAAAGACGTTTACGTGACATAAACGTTTGATGTAATTGGGTCATTAAGTAGTTGCGTCATGCATCACGTTAACTTTGGAAATGAGTAAGTTACGTTACATTGACGTGATGGAAAAAAAAATCTTTCCCGATGAAAATGGTTTCATCGAATTTAGACGGTGAGATGTAAATTACACTGAGATTAATTGCATCTAATCTTCATAGAAATAATGGCTAATTTAATTGAAGAAAATTGTGTATTGTTAATAACTCTATTTTAACAAATGTTTTTGTGAAACAAATTTTGTGATTTAAAATTTGATTCACTATTAAATGATGTGTTTTACCTTGTGTAATCAAAATTTAAAAAATATAAACCGAATTTGCTCTAAACCGTAGATATCTTCTCAATCTTCTCAAAATAAAAACCTTCTCAATGGAACTGGAACATATATATATATATATATATATATATATATAATTTATATTAATTTAACGATAACAAAGTAATTTTAATCATAGCTACATATTACACTGTCTATTTTTTAAATAATGCAATTCCCCTAGCATTTTTTGAAGCAAAGTCGTCGGTCACATCTTCATAGTCAATACTCACGAGTAAATCGCTATCAATTGCTATCAATGCCAACCCATTAAGTCTTTCTTGTGTCATAGTGGACCACAAGTAGGACTTCAATAACTTAAGTTTTGAAAAACTTCTTTCTGCCGATGCCACAATTACAGGAATTGTCAACAATATTCTGTATGTAATTATTGCATTAGGAAGACAAGCATTTTGATTCACAAAATTTAAAATGTCATCATGTCCTAAATTTCCACGAGGCAAAATATTATTAAGTAACCTCAACTCCACATAAAGATCATTTGCATCAATATCAGATTTCCCATTATTCTTAAATGAGTCCTCAAGATAACTACAATGCGACTTGAGAGTGGTGTCGTCAAAAGATTGTTGCTTATGAGAATTAAATAAGAAACCAAAAAGTTTCTCGTGCTCTTTGTATTGTTCAAATCGTATATTAAGTGATGAAAGAGCTTAGTCAACAATATACAAGAAATAATTGATCTTAAATGATTCTTCGACAGAATGTAAAGTATCCGACTCGGCTAAATTCTCATCGAATTATTTCTTTCTATGAATTACACGCTTCTAATGGAACACCAAATTAATATCCATTTCAACAACAATTTCCTTGGCAGTATCAATTGCTTTAGCATAGCATGTATTCCTAAACTCCACAAATAAATAAATGAGCCTTTCCACTTCCTTGATAGCAACATCGATAAGCATATCGTCGGATTGTAACTTCTTGCTAACCAAGTTTACCATCGATAACATTTCAAACCAAATGAAAATTGCTACTACTAACTCAAAATCACCAAGCTCTTTAGTTGCTAGAGATTTTGATTCACTTTTGATCCTAGAATTAATATCATTTTCAGCAACTTGAAGTAAAGCTTCTCTAATTTCCGAAATATGAAATCTAATAGCTTTCACACTCTCAACAAGACTCTTCCAACGAGTTATGGATAATGACTTCAAAGTCAATCCTTTAACATTATCTTTCAATATTTGCCACCTCTTATAAGAATTTGCAAATATTGTGTATATACATTGTATAACTCCAAGAAAGTCAATAGCTTTCCCACAAGTGTTAGCCATATCACACAATATAAGATTAAGACTATGGCATCCACATGGAGTATAAAACGCTCTAGGATTAATATCTAAAAATTTCTTTTGCACCCCCTGATGCTTTCCTTTCATATTTGACCTATTATCATAGCCCTGGCCGCGAACATCATCAATATCAAGATCAAGAGACTTCATTTCTTCATTTGTAACATCAAAAAGTCCCTGGCGGTGGTATCATCAACATTAAAAAAAATCCTAAAAAGGATTCCTCAACTCTTACACATGTGGAGGACATGTTTACGTACCTCAAAATCAAAGACATTTGTTCTTGGTGACTAGTATCTGGTGTACAATCAAGTATCACAGAGAAATACTTAGCTTGCTTTATTTTTTTAATGATTTGTAACTTAATAGCATGAGCAAGTAGCAATATTAATTCATTTTGGATTGAATGACCAAGATAATAAACATGAACTACATCACTCGTGATACGAAGCACATGCTCTTGATAATTGGGTCAAACTCTTCCAACATTTCAATCAGACCTAAAACATTTCCATTGCTATTCTTATACAACGTCTCATTTGTATCGCAAAATGCTAAATTATGTTTAGCAAGAAATTCACAATTTATATGATTCTCAACAAAACTTTCATCCAATGATCTTTCTCCGTCTCAAACTGTTCATGCGTCACTTTATCAATTGTTTCATTCCTTTTTAATCTTCGAGCATGTTAAACCGACTTGCCATGTTTGTGACGTGTTCTAAACCAACTTTATGCTCTTTAAGTCTAACCCCAATATGTGCCTAATCCGCAAACCCTCACCAGCTAATTGACCTTTAAGGAGCCCTTTTTGTAAGTAGTTTACAACAAAAACATAAAACTTTGTCAAGCACTTTCGAATAAACCAACCATTCCTTGGCACACTTCTCATGATTAGGTTGAGTTCTTGTATACAAAGACGAGGAAAATCATCGAGAAAAATTATCTTTAGGACTTTTGTCCAATGTTTTGAAACCCGGGTTTTGAATTGACCCGGTCGAGTCACCGGGTCACCGGGTTACCGGTTCAACCGGTTGGACCGCCGGGTCAACCCGGTTTTATAAAATATATATATATATATATATTTTCAATAATTAGAAAGAAAGTATGTATATAAATCATGAAATATTCCATATATTAAGCCTAAACACTATTTATTAACAAATATAACATGTAAAATTAAAATTACGTCGCAAATATATACAATTAACATATTTTATTTATAAAAAAATACGAAAAAACCGAAACCCGGCCGGGTCTCATGACCCGGGTTGACCCGGGTCACTCCAAACCCGGCGGGTCAAACCGGGTTTCGAAAATATGAAACCCGGTTTAATTTGACTCGTTTTTTCGGCCGGAACCCGTTCAACCGGTTGACCCGGCCGGGTCGAACCGGGTTTCAAAACACTGCTTTTGTCAATAGGTGTATCTCTTTTAGGACCCCATCTATTTAAACTTTAATTTGGTCAAATGAATACCATTCCAACATCTTGGATCAAATATTCAACATCAGATTCATCAACATGATCACCTTCAACATCAAGAAATTTCAACACTAGTGCCATCGATATCATCACTATTAGCATCACCAACACATGTAGTTTCAACATTAGTATCGTTAATTACATCCTTATTAACATTAACATCACCAACACCACCACTACCAAGATTAGTATTGATGGCATCCCCAGCAAATTCATCACCATCAACATTATTATCACCAACATTCTGATTGTGAGAATGAACTTTGAATTAGTGTTTGGGTGTTTTGTTGTTGACATTTTGGGAGTACTATGTTGAGACATTTTGTAAATAACGAGAGAACGGGAGTATATAAAATGAGAAGTCGTGTTTAAAAATGTTGAAGTTTAGGGGTATTTATAGGTAATAAAATGGTATTGTGTAATTCTTTTTTAAGTATATAAGTATCTATTTAGGGGGGGGGAAGGGGGGACCACTTTGCATATTTTCCGAGTAGCAACAATCCTCATATTTCGTCCCTTTTTTGGCTTGTCACAGCGTGAGGATTTACCACCCATAATGATGTGGCATGTAAGAATAGTCTTCGAGTGGTGAGGGCTCAACCCATTATGGTTAGCCTTAAATTACTACCTACCCCTATTCAAATTTAAAACATACTCAAAAACTTTTCCCCAATCATCAGCTTCAAAATTTCCTCACCTTCATTTCTTTTATGTACCCCACACACATAGACAAACGCACGCAAAGCACACACGTACTTACTTTTGGCCACCACTATTGGAAGTTAGAGGTCAAAAAATAGTTTTGAGTTGGAGATCCTCATGTGTAAGGGTGTGGATAATTCGGGTTTCATCCATAAAAACCGATAATCAAAACCGAATCGAACGTAAGAAAACCGAACCGAATTTGTAATTGAATCGAATTCGCTAAATCCAAACCGTACCAAATTAAATATTTGATTTTTTGTTTAAATATGGTTATGACAAAATGATAACCCAATATATATATATATATATATATATATATATATATATATATATATATATATATATATATATACTAGCTTATAAACCCGTGATAAATCACGGGTGGCTTATAAAAAGTTTGAACAGAGAATTTAAATAGCCAAAGTAGAAAATGTTACTGAATTCTTAAACAATAAGTGATAACATGAAGAAAAAAATACAGTTAACCTTACAAATAAATAAACTTTTGTATATCATTACTAAATGTTATTTTTTTCCTGAAATGATTAAACAACATGGAACAGTTAGTTAACCTTACAAAAAGAAAGGTGTTTAAATAGCTTAATAGTGATATGGGATAAAAGATGTAACGACAAAAACATTGAAAGGCAGGGAATAATTGACGAAAGGGAAGCTCAAAATTGAATGGGACTTAATAGTTACAACCTTGGCACACTTAATAGAGGTATGATGAGAGTTAAATGCCTCCTGCAGGTATAATACTTAACATCAACAGCCAAACCTCAACAAACATAGTGTAATCATGTGAACCGTCTTGTTTCTATTCACCACCACCAAATGAAACCCAGTTTAGCCTGAAACCTGGCTCAACATTAGGAATCAAAGTACTATAACATGCCTGTAAATGCCTTACTGCAATAGCATGTTTAACAACCAGTTTGCTTGTATGTATAACTTTCGCAGAAACCACCTGCAAGCACAATTTAATAGTGACACGGGGATAAAAGATGCGACGACAAAAACATTGAAAGGTGGGGAATAATTGACGTAAGGAAAGCTCAAAATTGAATGGACTTGAAAAAAAGAAACCAACAAAAATAACATTGCCTTGAGGAACTTTAAATAGGGTAATTTAATGACACTAAATTTAACACCGACATGGGGAGGCTACCCTTTACAGGGTAACAATTCTGCTAAAATCATGGCTAGATCCTTATACAATAGATACTCTTGATGATGTACTTTGAGAGAAACATGTAACTTTTGCATATGGTTGAGTTCCCACACTCTTTTTGTTAGCAGCTGGTCCAATCCTCATTGATCTGGTTGAGCACAATATTCCATTCATTTTAGTAATGGCACGTATTTTCTCACTCTCATCTCCAAACATCACAAAATCATAACCTTTTGTATGTCTTGTAAGCCTATCAGTTACAACCTTGGCACTCTTAACAGAGGTATAATGAGCGCTAAATGTCTTCTGCAAGTTTAATCCGTAACATCAGTTGCCAGATCCCCAACAAACTCAGTGTAATCAGGTGTATCGTCTTGTTTCTTTTCACCACCACCAAACGAAGCCCAGTTTAACGATGGGGAACTTAGCAGGAAAGGTACTAACCTGCAACAACAAACTCGATGGGGAACTTAGCAGGTGGTGTGCGAAAGTTAAACTCCGGGTCAGAGCCACCACACCAGTAATAATAGTTGGTTGCCGGATCAAGTGGTCTGATTGTGACATGGTGTATCTTGCCCGGACTATAGAAAAAATAGCGGTATGACGTGTGTTCCCCTGTGGCCTTTGAATCATATTGGCCTGGAATTTTTCCATATTCGACTGTAGATGAGGCATTACTTTTGTCGGTTACCTATGAAACTTTCATGTAGTTTTTTCCTACTAATGAAACATGTACCTAAAATGCAGTGTTAAATTAACACATTGTTTACAATGACATGCTATAGATTAATGTTCACTTAACAGTAAGTAAACTAAAATACACTATCAGATTGTTGTTAACAGATTTTTATTTTATGTTTCCATGAATATATCAGCAGATTGGTCCAAAAAATAATATTAACTATTTTTGGCATGCATTTGTTCATGCCAAAAGAGTGCTCTTGTGAAATGGAAATAGTAACTACATCATACCAATCTGAACTATTAAGTCAATCCTTTCTTTCGTACCAATCCTTATACCTAGTCGTGAACACGAGCATATCGAGCTCACTTACGGTTAAAGGAATTATTTAAACACGTTGAATCCAAAATTTTATGAGAATTTAGTAAATTTATAAACATTTTAGTATCAATAAGCAACTCGTTTCTAAGATAACGCATGCCTATGCAGCTATATAAAGCGATAGAGATATAAAGAGGAACTTGTTGAGGATGAGACTTGGGACGATTATGAGGAGTGAAAACATCGGGTCGTGGAGGTTGACGTACGAATTCAACTGATGCAGCACGGTAAGTCCGGGCTAGATAAAAAATCGTGATAAACATGAAGAGTAAGAATATTGATTTGGGCATGGTTGGGTATGGAGAAGACTAAAATAAAAAGGTTGATTAAAAGCAATAATGTTTAGAAGAGTTTCACATCATATGATTGCAATGGCGTGAAGCAAACTATGAATTTAAGACAATCAGACCGTCAATGGAATAAAATAACGGCTGAAACAATATATCTTGCCATATTTTCTTTATCCTTCTGTTATCATAATGACGAGAATTTTATTCTAAAATCTCTTATTTACATATTATAAACAGAGGAATTGAGAAATCAAAACTAAACAAACATATCAAATTGATGACGGACTTAACATAGTAACATCGGATTTGAAGATTTAAGAATGAAATGTAAAGCTTTCAGCGAAAACAGTTAGATTTCAAAAAAAGCAAAGTTGTAAGATAAATCATTTATTTATAACTAATCAACACGACTAACCCTATCTAAATCAAAAGCACAATAATTAGAAAACATACCTTGCTCTTGGTGATAGAGTCGTTAACGTTAATGGCCGAGAACAACAAAGTACCATTAGCTTGCATCTGGTACAACCTCTTAACTTCAGTAGTAGTCTCCTCACTCACACCGACCAATATCTCCATCTTGTGGTACTTCAGAGGGTCGACAGACAAACCTTCCTTGATAATGCTCAACACAATCTGAAACTCAGCGTAATCATTGAGCTTGGGTCTGGCATATATCTACATAAGAAGATGGTGATAAGTTTATTAAATATAAACACTACATACCAATTCCATGGAAGATACAAGATACTTTGATTGAGCAAAGTAAAAGTCTAAAAGAGATGTATTTCTTTCCAATCAAGTGTCTTTTTTATATAAGGCCCAATCAAGAGTCTTACACTTGTTTCTAAAGGCAATACAAAAAAGACAGCTACTTATCCAAGTGTGCATTGTGTTTGTACATGCCATATTAACTATCTCTAGCCTTCAGCTTTCGAGGTCTCTTGTTAGAATGAGCTGGTGAAGACGGCGCTTCTCTTCCGGGCCCCTTTAAACAAATGATATACCCTTATAAATGTGGTACTGTTGAACAGGAATAAGAAATATAGGTAAACTGGTATGGAGATGTATGCAGAGTCAGTGAGAGTATACCGATCCCTTTTAACAACTCTTTCTGCTGATATTGCTGGAAAGTAAATGTAGATTAAAATGACACCCCAAACAGGAAATATACGAAATTCAAGCAAAGTAATTACCTCCATATCTTACTGAGTCAGGAACAAATGTTTGGTCCTGATCCATGCCACGCGGTAAAAGCTGTCAGATCAGATCAACATCTATATAATAAAAAAACTAAACATCTTTATAAGTGTTAGTAAATTTCTTAACTTGATATTAACGGGTTGCTAAAAGAACTTAAATGTATTTAGATCAGATTGAATGAAAACTAAATATCTTTATAATAAAAAAATATGGTTATTAGCATTGTTGTAATACTTTATATTGTCAACCATTTTGACATACGATAATAAAGTACTTTATAAAAGTACTAACATGTTTTTATAGACCCGTGTGTTATATGGATGGCCATATTTAAAATTCATCTAATGGTCTTAGTTTGACACTTAAACTACACATCTGGTCCTAAACCATTATGACTATAAAGATAAAGTAACAAAGTTTGTACTTATTAAAGAAAAAAAAAGGTATTTGAGTTACAACCCTACAACTAAACAAATGCTCTCCATGAAACATAAGGTTTTTGTTGTTAGTGCAGGTTGGAACCCACCTTTTGATGGTTGAGCCAAATCAACAAATGTGGCTTATAACCTATTGAAATATTATAGCCATATAAGATATGAGTAAATAAAAACATTCTTTCCATGTTCAGTAAGAAGATCTTCTAGAGAAAAAGAATTAACCAACCCGTAGCATATTCTAAAAATGAACCATTAAGATTCAAAAAGGATTTCCGTTGACTATTAATAAATATAGTTCCAAGCCGGAATTATGAAATAGTTTTAACTTTTCATACAAACACATTCAACTTTTAAATTTACACCATATGCACTGCAATAATGAATTTGAAATATGTGGAAAGACCATGATTCTATAAAAAGATATAAAGAAATCATACCATCTATCTAAACTTCTTTTTAGATATTTCACCGAACACGCTTCATGCACTCGGTAAATCCATTCGATATACTAAACATCATCATAAAATAACTGTTGTTATCAACGTCAACATCAAATTCACATAAAATGTCTGAATCAAGACATTTCAAACAACGAAAAAATTATGGAATGAAACTATTTCAAAATAAATAGCCATCATAAGCTTGTTAATCTTCAATCAGACAATAGCCATCATAAGCTTGTCGTTATATTGGAAGACAATAGAGAATTGGAGATGAAGATATATACCCTTATGAATAGCCTTTAACTACTTAACCCTTAAATTATGAATCAGAACCCTAATTTTGGGTTCTAAGCTTTGCGCTGTATATGAATTCGATCATACAAATGAAAAAAAACCCAAATTTACATACCTTAAATTTCCATGATAGTGAAGGATTTATAATTAAAATTAAAAGTATATGAGGGAAGATTGAAAAGCATCAGTAGAGAAAAACCTTTGATCAGAAACTAAAATGAGAGAATGAAGTGGAATTACACGTGGAATTGTTGACGTGGAGAGGGTGCCACTTGTTTCTAAAGGCAATACAAAAAATACAGCTACTTATCCAAGTGTGCATTGTGTTTGTACCTGCCATATTAACTATCTGTAGCCTTCAGCTTTTGAGGTCTCTTGTTAGAATGAGCTGGTGAAGATAGTGCTTCTCTTCTGGGCCCCTTTAAACAAATGATATACCCTTATAAATGTGGTACTGTTGAGCAGGAATAAGAAATATAGGTAAACTGGTATGGAGATGTATGCAAAGTCAGTGAGAGTATACTGGTCCCTTTTAACAACTCTTTCTGCTGATATTGCTGGAAAGTAAATGTAGATTAAAATGACACCCCAAACAGAAAATATACGAAATTCGAGCAAGGTAATTACCTCCATATCTTACTGAGTCAGGAACAAATGTTTGGTCCTGATCCATGCCACGCTGTAAAAGCTGTCAGATCAGATCAACATCTATATAATAAAAAAACTAAACATCTTTATATGTGTTAGTAAATTTCTTAACTTGATATTAACGGGTTGCTAAAAGAACTTAAATGTATTTAGATCAGCTTGAATGAAAACTAAACATCTTTATAATAAAAAAATATGGTTATTAGCATTGTTGTAATACTTTATATTGTTAACCATTTTGACATACGATAATAAAGTACTTTACAAAAGTACTAACATGTTTTTATAGACCCGTGTGTTATATGGATGACCATATTTAAAATTCATCTAATGGTCTTAGTTTGACACTTAAACTACACATCTGGTCTTAAACTATTATGACTATAAAGATAAAGTAACAAAGTTTGTACTTATTAAAGAAAAAAAAGGTATTTGAGTTACAAACCTACAACTAAACAAATGCACTCCATTAAACATAAGGTTTTGTTGTTAGTGCAGGTTGGAACCCACCTTTTGATGGTTGAGCCAAATCAACAAATGTGGCTTATAACCTATTGAAATATTATAGCCATATAAGATATGAGTACATAAAAACATTCTTTCCATGTTCAGTAAGAAGATCTTCTGGATAAAAAGAATTAACCAACCCGTGGCATATTCTAAAAATGAACCATTAAGATTCAAAAAGGATTTCCGTTGACTATTAATAAATATAGTTCCAAGCCAAAATTATGAAATAGTTTTAACTTTTCATACAAACACATTCAACTTTTAAATTTACACCATATGCACTGCAATAATGAATTTGAAATATGTTGAAAGACCATGATTCTATAAAAAGATATAAAGAAATCATACCATCTATCTAAACTTCTTTTTAGATATTTCATCGAACACGCTTCATGCACTCGGTAAATCCATTCGATATACTAAACATCATCATAAAATAACTGTTGTTATCAACGTCAACATCAAATTCACATAAAATGGCTGAATCGAGACCTTTCAAACAACAACAAAATTCTGGAATGAAACTATTTGAAAATAAATAGCCATCATAAGCTTGTCAATCTTCAATCAGACAATAGCCATCATAAGCTTGTCGTTATATTGGAAGACAATAGAGAATTAGAGATGAAGATATATACCCTTATGAATAGCCTTTAACTACTTAACCCTTAAATAATGAATCAGAACCCTAATTTTGGGTTATAAGCTTTGCGCTGTATATGAATTCGATCATAGAAATGGAAAAAAAACCCAAATTTACATACCTTAAATTTCCATGATAGTGAAGGATTTATAATTAAAATTAAAAGTATATGAGGGAAGATTGAAAAGCATCATTAGAGAAAAACCTTTGATCAGAAACTAAAATGAGAGAATGAAGTGGAATTACACGTGGAATTATTGACGTGGAGAGGGTGCCACTTGTTTCTAAAGGCAATACAAAAAATACAGCTACTTATCCAAGTGTGCATTGTGTTTGTACCTGCCATATTAACTATTTGTAGCCTTCAGCTTTTGAGGTCTCTTGTTAGAATGAGCTGGTGAAGACGGTGCTTCTCTTCTGGGCCCCTTTAAACAAATGATATACCCTTATAAATGTGGTACTGTTGAGCAGGAATAAGAAATATAGGTAAACTGGTATGGAGATGTATGCATAGTCAGTGAGAGTATGCTGGTCCCTTTTAACAACTCTTTCTGCTGATATTGCTGGAAAGTAAATGTAGATTAAAATGACACCCCAAACAGAAAATATACGAAATTCGAGCAAAGTAATTACCTCCATATCTTACTGAGTCAGGAACAAATGTTTGGTCCTGATCCATGCCATGCTGTAAAAGCTGTCAAATCAGATCAACATCTATATAATAAAAAAACTAAACATTTTTATATGTGTTAGTAAATTTCTTAACTTGATATTAACGGGTTGCTAAAAGAACTTAAATGTATTTAGATCAGCTTGAATGAAAACTAAACATCTTTATAATAAAAAAATATGGTTATTAGCATTGTTGTAATACTTTATATTGTCAACCATTTTGACATACGATAATAAAGTACTTTATAAAAGTACTAACATGTTTTTATAGACCCGTGTGTTATATGGATGACCATATTTAAAATTCATCTAATGGTCTTAGTTTGACACTTAAACTACACATCTGGTCCTAAACCATTATGACTATAAAGATAAAGTAACAAAGTTTGTACTTATTAAATAAAAAATAAGGTATTTGAGTTACAAACCTACAACTAAACAAATGCACTCCATGAAACATAAGGTTTTTGTTGTTAGTGCAGGTTGGAACCCACCTTTTGATGGTTGAGCCAAATCAACAAATGTGGCTTATAACATATTGAAATATTATAGCCATATAAGATATGAGTACATCAAAACATTCTTTCCATGTTCAGTAAGAAGATCTTCTAGAGAAAAAGAATTAACCAACCCGTAGCATATTCTAAAAATGAACCATTAAGATTCAAAAAGGATTTCCGTTGACTATTAATAAATATAGTTCCAAGCCGGAATTATGAAATAGTTTTAACTTTTCATACAAACACATTCAACTTTTAAATTTACACCATATGCACTGCAATAATGAATTTGAAATAGGTTGAAAGACCATGATTCTATAAAAAGATATAAAGAAATCATACCATCTATCTAAACTTCTTTTTAGATATTTCATCGAACACGCTTCATGCACTCGGTAAATCCATTCGATATACTAAACATCATCATAAAATAACTATTGTTATCAACGTCAACATCAAATTCACATAAAATGTCTGAATCGAGACATTTCAAACAACGAAAAAATTGTGGAATGAAACCATTTGAAAATAAATAGCCATCATAAGCTTGTCAATCTTCAATCAGACAATAGCCATCATAATCTTGTCGTTATATTGGAAGACAATAGAGAATTAGAGATGAAGATATATACCCTTATGAATAGCCTTTAACTACTTAACCCTTAAATTATGAATCAGAACCCTAATTTTGGGTTCTAAGCTTTGCGCTGTATATGAATTCGATCATAGAAAAGAAAAAAACCCAAATTTACATACCTTAAATATCCATGATAGTGAAGGATTTATAATTAAAATTAAAAGTATATGAGGGAAGATTGAAAAGCATCATTAGAGAAAAACCTTTGATCAGAAACTAAAATGAGAGAATGAAGTGGAATTACACGTGGAATTGTTGACGTGGAGAGGGTGCCACTTGTTTCTAAAGGTAATACAAAAAATACAGCTACTTATCCAAGTGTGCATTGTGTTTGTACCTGCCATATTAACTATCTGTAGCCTTCAGCTTTCGAGGTCTCTTGTTAGAATGAGCTGGTGAAGACGGTGCTTCTCTTTCGGGCCCCTTTAAACAAATGATATACCCTTATAAATGTGGTACTGTTGAGCAGGAATAAGAAATATAGGTAAACTGGTATGGAGATGTATGCAGAGTCGGTGAGAGTATACTGGTCCCTTTTAACAACTCTTTCTGCTGATATTGCTGGAAAGTAAATGTAGATTAAAATGACACCCCAACTAAATTTTACGGTTTTTTTTTGAGTCAATTTAGTCAAATGCTTTGCTATCTTGGATAAACCATCGATGAATCTACGGTAATATCTAGCAAGTCCTAGAAATTGACGTATTTTCGTTGTGTTGTAGGAGCAGCCCAATTATTTATGGACTTGATCTTGGCGGGATCCACGTGGATACCCTGACTATCAATCACGTGACCCAGGAATTATACGGTTGAAATCCAAAATTCACATTTAGAGAATTTAGCGTACAACTCTTCTTTCTTGAGTAGCTCTAAGATTTGCTTGAGATGTTTTTCGTGTTCTTCTTTACTCTTAGATTAAATTAAAATATCATCTATGAATACTATCACGAACTTATCTAAATATGGTCTACACACTCGAATCTTGATCGCAAATCGATCTTAGAGTATACACTTGAACCTTGTAGTTGGTCGAACAGATCGTCGATTCTTGGTAGCGGATATCGGTTCTTTACAGTTAGCTTATTCAGTTCCCTGTAGTCGATGCACATCCTAAAAGATCCGTCCTTTTTATTTACAAATAAGACTAGAGCTCCCCACGGTGACGAACTTGGCCGAATAAAACCTTTATCTGTAAGTTCTTGTAATTGATTGGATAATTCTTGCATCTCCGAAGGGGTAAGCGGTATGGTGCTCGAGCAACTGGTGCGGCACCTGGCACCAATTCAATTTGGAACTCCACTTGCCGAGGTGGTGGAAGTCCGGGCAAGTCTTCAAGAAAGACTTCAGGAAAATCATGAACAATTCATACATCCTCGAGTCGTTTCTCCTCCTACTTTTTCTCCGTTATGTGGGCTGGACACGTAAAACATCCTCTCTTGATGTACTTTTGAGTTTTAAAACAAGAAATGATGTTTAGGCGAGTTCCACTTTGATCTCCTTGGATAACCAAAGTTTCATTATCGATAGGAATATGTACAACTTTCTCGCCGCAAATGATTTTTGCATTGTGTTGTGATAACCATTCCATACCAATTATAACATCAAAACTTCCGAGTTTAATTGGCATGAGGTCGATTTTGAGTGGATGATTTAAAAAGTTTAGTGTATAATTTTGAATCACGGTGTTGGTGTTTACTAACTGGCCATTAGCTAACTCGATGGTGAAAGCAGTGTCTAATGTAGTGGGTGTAATATTAAGTAAATATGCAAAGACAGTAGATATAAAACTCTTGTCAGCACTCGAATCGAATAAAATTTTGCATAATGGTTATTGAGTAAAAACGTACCCGTAACCACGTTTGGGTCCTACTGCGCATTCTTATCACCCAAGACATAAACTTTCCCATGAGCTCCACCCTGTTGTTGTTGGCCATTGTTTTGGGGGCATTGATTCTTGAAGTGTCCATGTTATCCACACCCAAAACAAGTTAATATGGGTTGAGTGTTTGCACCAGTAGCGGGCCCCTTTCCTCTACAGTCTTTCGTTTGATGGCCCACCTTTTGATAGTTCATGCATTTTATGGTGCAAGGGCCTGTATGATGTAGTTTACATCGGTTGCATAAAGGTAAGTTTCCTGCGTAACCCCTTCCTCCAGTTGGGGCAGCAGTAGTAGTAGCATAACCTCTGGCGTTCTCATGCCTACAGTTTTGTTGGTTATGGTGGTTGATATTCTGGTTTTGGTTGTTGTTGTCACCCCTTCGATTATCATTCCACCTTATCTTGTTGTTGTTTTTGTTTTTATTATTGTTATTGGGGTTGTTGTTATGGTTGCGGTTATGGTTATTGTCATGTACCAGAACAGTTCCTACTCGAACAGCTTGATCCATTAGCCTACGAGCCATTCACATTGCCTCGTCTATTGTAGCCGGAT
>BQNB010014055.1:0-34967 GCA_026074375.1 Tanacetum coccineum | reverse complement strand
ACAGGATGTTGATCTACTATTCCCCCACTTTGTTCCACACTAAAAACCTTAGAAATAACATTACTATCATTTCGTTGTACATGGTGTGGTTCAGGAATAGGCTTGAGTAGCTCAGTATACTGCTCCTCTTAAGTGAACATATTGAATATATCATTATTATAGAAATTGTCATAATGGTGTACCTCAGCTGATCCGTCTGAATCATAGACAGGAGCTTTGTTAGTCTGAGTACCTGATGTCGAGGCTTGCTACAAATTAGCCATCAAAATGCAGTTTGCATTGACTTCCTCAATCTCATCAAGATCTGTTGCAGCAGCCATCAAATCAAACTCTTCAGCTTGGAGTTGGATTCCTGCTTCTTCCTTTTGAGCAATCAACAACTGAGTCTGAAGATAAGCAGCATCCCTTCTCCTTGGTCTGACTGTACAGTTCCTAGCAAGATGACCCAATCCTCTGCAGTTGTAACACCTTATCTGATTACCATTATTCCCAGGCGCATTACCCTCAGCCCGTGCTGCTACAACATTTCCATTCCCAATATTCTGAACACCAATTTGCCCATTCTGATTACCAATATTCTGAACACCCTGATTCTGAACTGCATCTTGAACAACCTGATTCCCGACATTCTGTACTGCATTATACCCATTTTGATACCCAACATTCTGCCCAGCATACTGTCTAAACTGATTCCCACCATTAGCTCCAACCATCCGCATCTGTCTGTCTTGACCCATATTCATACCCGGTTGAGCAATCTGCCGATTACGAGGGTTTGATGAAATTCTCTGGTTGTTGTTGGTTGGTGTTGAGTAGTTTAGTTTGAATGCCTTAGCCATTAGAGCGAGTGCCATGTTCATTGCGGTTGTGGGATCTGTAATGTCTTCGGGATTTGGCATTGGTTGTTGCATGTAGTTCTGGTTGAATGATGGTTGTGGGTTATAGTTGTTGTTGATGGGTTGTGGTTGTTGCATGTAGGTACTTGGTGATGGTTGATCTTGGTGAAACACTGGATAGTTGAAAGGATTGTTGGAATTTGCCATGAGTGCTAGCGGATCATGTGTTTTTGCAAGTCGTTCAGCTCTTTGATCATCAACCTCCTTTTGATTGTACTTCAAGAAATCATACAACTGAGTGTAATCTGCCGTATGCAAGTCCTTTGTTTGATGAACAATAGTAACATGTCGACTCCATTCTGGTTGTAAGTTGTTTAGGAACTTGAGATTACTAGCAATCTTTTCAGGAAAGTGTTTGTTTCTCTTAAAATCATTCATCAATTTTGAGAAACGGTGATAGTAAGACTCAATCGATTCCCCATCAGTGGAAGTAAACCTTTCCCATTCATTAAACAACTTAGCCTTCTTTTCTTGAATTCCAATATCAGAACCTTTCATCATTTGTTGCACACGTAACCAGATTTCCTGAGCAGTTTCACAACTATCAACAGCAGCATAGATGTCTTCAGGAAGACCGAGAAGAATAGTCTGAATAGCTTGATCATCTGCTTCCATTTGTTTAATTTCTGCTTCTGTGAGTTCATCATCGGTTTGTTCATGAAACGTTTCAGGAACAGGTACTTCACGGTCTGCATCACCTGGTTCAAGAATCATTCGTCTGACATATGGACCATTCATAATGGAGTTGTAGATTAACTTTCCATTTGATCTACTCTTAGCATACCGAAGAAGACGTGATGACTATGGAACGTAGTTCTCTTTGTTAAGCATAGGAGGGTGGTTTTCAGAACCGGCCGCATAAATATATTGTTGAGTCGACATTGCAAAAGGTGATGTGAAATGATAAACAAGGATCTTTAGTGGGTAAAGTGATTTTTTGTTGTGGTGGAAAACTATTTCACTGGATTTTACAAATCTTGACTAAACCGAGAAAACACGTGAGTGGTACACGGGATTTTACTAAATCAAGAAAAACCGTGAAAATAGAATTGATGTTGTTGAAATGAAGAATTTGAACTTTCGTTAACGATTTGTGAGCTTAAAACGATTAACGGTGCACAAACGATTCACTTTAAATGACTAACGGGCTGTTTTCAAAGAAGAAGGACTAACTGTGTAAATTTTCACTAGATCGATTGTCGCTAGTTCGATCGTGGCTAGTTCGATCGACGCTAGTTCGATCCTCGCTAGATCGGTCTTCTGGTTCGGTCCTTCGCTAGTTCGATCAACTAGTTCGATCCACTAGATCGATCCGCTCGTTCGATCCAACTGGTTCGATCCTCTCGTTCGGTTCACAAATGAATTCACTCGATCGATCCTTAAAAGAAAAATCTAGTTCGGTCCTTGAATAGATTGCTCTCGTTCGATCCTATAGAGAAGAACTGAACTCGTTCGGTCCTCAAGTGAAAACTAGTTCGATCCTCTTGCTAGTTCGGTCCCCAAAGAAGTAATCTCGTTCGGTCCAAGCAGGAAACCACTCGATCGGTCCAAACAAGAGAAAACACTCGTTCGGCTCTTTAATGCTTTCACTAGATCGGTTCTAATGGCAGTCACTCGTTCGGTCCAAACAAGTATAAAGCTCGTTCGATCCAAGCAAGTACTTAAACCCGGCCTTTTCTTCTTAGCTTCCTTGTGTTTTTCTTACCACACCCGTCTTGTGTTGACGAGCAACTAGAGTAATAGAAGAACTAGAGAAAAATGGACTTTTATGGCAAAAAAAATTATAACGAATTGAAACAAGAAAAATACCGAATGATAAGCTTAAAAAAAATTTCCACAACCAAATCACAACACCCAACCTTGGCTCTTGATACCACTTGTTAGGATATCATTTCATCACCAAACACAAAAAATAAGAAAAATAGATTTTAGAGAGAGAAAGTAAAAAAGAAAAATGGTTACTTGATCATGAAAAGAAAAATGAGAAGCAACACCCTCTCCACACTTGGAGAGGGCATTATATAGTTACAAGAGTGGACTATTCTTGTGGGCTTTGTGTTGGGCCGGTTCATAATACAAATGGGCTTGAGCCCGACAACTAGGCCCAACTAGCTTAACTAAATTCCTGTAAACTACGTTTTACTTATACAAGGCTCGGAAATATTTAATGACCATCACTTTAATAAATACACGGCTAACAATCTTTACACATTAAATGTTCAACGGATGAGTCAATATGGTATTGTTACACATTAGATGTTCAACGGATGAGTCAATATGGTATCGTTGTACATTATATGTCTAACGAATGAGTCGATATGTTATCATTGTACATTAGATGTCCAACGGATGAGTCGATATGTTATCGTTACAAATTAGATGTTTAACGGATGAGTCAATATGGTATCGTTGTACATTCGATGTCCAACGGATGAGTCGATATGTTATCATTGTACATTAGATGTCCAACAGATGAGTCGATATGTTATCGTTACTCATTAGATGTTCAACGGATGAGTAAATATGGTATCGTTACACATTAAATGAGCGAGAGAGAGAGCGAGAGAGAGAGCGAGAGAGAGAGAGAGAGAGAGAGAGAGAGAGAGAGAGAGAGAGAGAGAGAGAGAGAGAGAGAGAGAGAGAGAGAGAGAGAGAGAGAGAGAGAGAGAGAGAGAGAGAGAGAGAGAGAGAGAGAGAGAGAGAGAGAGAGAGAGAGAGAGAGAGAGAGAGAGAGAGAGAGAGAGAGAGAGAGCGAGAGAGAGCGAGAGAGAGAGCGAGAGAGAGAGAGAGAGAGAGAGAGAGAGAGAGAGAGAGAGAGAGAGAGAGAGAGAGAGAGAGAGAGAGAGAGAGAGAGAGAGAGAGAGAGAGAGAGAGAGAGAGAGAGAGAGAGCGAGAGCGAGAGAGAGAGAGAGCGAGAGCGAGAGCGAGAGCGAGAGAGCGAGAGAGAGCGCGAGAGAGCGAGAGAGCGCGAGAGAGCGAGAGAGAGCGAGAGAGAGCGAGAGAGAGAGAGAGCGAGAGAGAGCGAGAGAGCGAGAGAGAGCGAGAGAGCGAGAGAGAGCGAGAGCGAGAGAGAGCGAGAGAGAGCGAGAGCGAGAGAGAGAGAGCGAGAGAGAGCGAGAGCGAGAGAGAGAGCGAGAGCGAGAGAGAGAGCGAGAGCGAGAGCGAGAGCGAGAGAGAGAGCGAGAGCGAGAGCGAGAGAGAGAGAGAGCGAGAGAGAGAGAGAGAGAGAGAGAGAGAGCGAGAGAGAGAGAGAGCGAGAGAGAGAGAGCGAGAGAGCGAGCGAGAGAGCGAGCGCGAGAGAGCGAGAGCGCGAGAGCGAGAGCGCGAGAGCGAGAGAGAGAGCGAGGGAGAGAGCGAGGGAGAGAGGGGGAGAGAGGGAGAGAGAGAGAGAGAGAGAGAGAGAGAGAGAGAGAGAGAGAGAATGGGGGGGGGGTGGAAAGACAGGGTATGAAGATCTCCCTCTTTAATATATATGTATAATAAATGCATTTAATGAACGCCTCGGGGGAACGATCTCCCTCTTTAATATATATGTATAATAAAATACCCACGAACTTTCTAAATTGTCCCGACTTGACCAACGAACTAAATTTTGTCCTTACTAGACCAACGAACTTTCAAATATTGTTTCGATATCACCCATATTATAAATTTTTACTGACACGTGGCAGTTACCTTCCACGCTGGCACAAGTTTTTTTTTAAAATTAAACATAAGTCAATGCCAAATAAGTCAATGCTAGCTTTCCACCAACATAACTCACCACCGCCCAACAACCACCAACCACCCACCTACCTCAGCAACGACAACTCCTCACCTACACCTCCGATCCTTTCCTCCCTCCAAACAAAACAACAACGCCCGACCCGACCATCTATAGAACCCCCCCCCAGTCCTCCATCTTCCTGCATCCTGTTTTGTGGATCAGCACTATAGATTCACCAACTTATTATATGGCCATGTACACATGATCTTGTATGAGGGAATTGATTGTTCGCTGAAAATCACAAGGGCAAGATTTGAGGAGCTAAATTCTTGTTTATTTGACAAGTGCATCGGATATGTGGAGAAATGCTTGATAGATGGGAATATGAACAAGAAACATGTTGATGATGTTGTTATTGTTGGTGGATCGACACGGATTCCCAAGTTACAACAGATGATGACCGAATTCTTTAACGGGAAACCACTTTGCAAGAGCATTAACGCTGATGAAGCTGTAGCTTATGGCGCAGCAGTGTTGGCTGCAAAATTAGGTGGTCAAGTAAGGACGGAATGATCCCGAGAAACACACCCATCCCTATCACCATGGAATGTAACTATGGTACACATGACGACAACCAAGAGGCAATAGATATCAGAATATATTAGAGAGAGAGCAGAAAAGTCAAAGACAACACTTTTATTGACTCATTTATTCTCGATAAAAAATAAATGTAAGGTGACGTGGAATTAAAAAATAAAAAATTAACGACGTGGATAACTAGCCGGTCATATTGGTGACATTGACACATAACAAACAAGTTCGTTGGTGTAGGTAGGACGAAATTTAGTTCGTTGGTGATGTCGGGACATTTTTGAAAGTTCGTGGGTATTTTTCGACTTTTACCCTATCATATATCATCCTAACGCAACATGTTACTCTACATTTACGTGCATCAACGCGCAGATCGATCTAATTGTAGTTTTGTTCCAGCCTTTTGTTGTTGTTGTCGAGATCTAAGGAGAATATAATTTCACACGTTATGCCACGATACATGTTGCATTTTGGTTAAGTACCTTCTATGTTTTTTTATATTAACAATTCTTTTTTGCGAAAATTACACAAATGACCCTTTGAGATGCGTGATATCCCGCAGAGACCCAAAATATTTTTTTTCTTTCCAAAAATGACCCACTAAATCGCTACCCACTTGTAGCGATCTTCTCGAACTACACGTGCGGCTTGTTGTAGGTTGTAAAGAAAAAAAATTAATAAAAAAAAATTCCACGTAGGATGATCGCTACCCATGTGTAGCGATTTCGATTTTTTTTAATTTTTTAACAGACATCGATTATTGTGCACACTTTTAAAAATTTACTTCACTATGTAGAGCTCATAAAGACAACACAATTGAGTAAATAATTTTTTTTTATAAAAAAGTATCGGTATGCAAAAACATGCGCAAACATAGACAAAATAGATATTTTGCAAAACATAAACCCTAAACCCTAAAAAACACACAAAATTAAACAAAACAATATAAGTGCACAATTCGATGTCTGTTAAAAAATAAAAAATAAAAATTCGAAACATTCCTAAGTGGAATTTTTTTATTAATTTTTTTTCTTTACAACCTACAACAAGCCGACACGTGTAGTTCGAGAAGATCGCTACAAGTGGGTAGCGATTTAGTGGGTCATTTTCGAAAAAGAAAAAAATTTGGGTCTCTACGGGATATCACGCATCCCAAAGGGTCATCTGTGTAATTTTCGCTTTAACATAGACATCTTGATGTGTTATTGAAAAGTTTCACTTCAAACACGTGTTAATTGTTATTTGCATTTAATATAAAGGAGAATTACATATATATCCCTGTTTTGCAAAGAAATTACATATATATCCAAACAAACTTAAAAATTACATATATGTTCATCTTTTGCTTCAAAATTACATATATATCCTTCTTCTTTTTTAAAATCGTGAAAAATTTTAAAAAAATTATACAAGATCGTATATGTTAGTGCATAAAAAAGTTGTGAAGGAAGTTTTTCTAAAAGTGGATAGTTTTGCCAAAACAAATTGTTAAAAAAATGTTTGTGCATTAAATCATTTTTTTTTGCATTAAAAATTCGTTTTCGTACCAAACTTCTTTTTATTTTTTTCATTGAAATATTATTGCGCATCATAGCATATAACAAGTATAAAATTTTGTGAATCAATAAAATTTTTGTAAATGAAGTTTTTCTAATTTTGAGTTTTTATATTTTTTTAATGCACACAAAACGAAATTATGATGCACAAAAATTTATTAATGCCTAAAATTATTAAATTGTTATAAGTATGAGTGCAATAAAAATTTTAGATGTAAAAAAGTCAAAAGAAGTTGGGTACAAAAACAATTTTTTTGATGCACAAAAAAAGATTTAATGCACAAACGTTTTTTTCATAATATTTTTCGGCAAAACTATCCACTTTTAGGAAAACTTCTTTCATAACTTTTTTATGCATCAACATACACAATATTGTGAAATTGTTTTAGAAATTTTCGAGAATTTTAAAAAAAAGAGGGATATATACGTAATTTTGAAACAAAATGAGGGATATATATGTAAAAATTAAGTTAGTTTGGATATATATGTAATTTCTCTGCAAATTAAGGATATATATGTAATTGCCCCTTAATATAATCATGTAAATCGGTAAATGTAAGTACTTTCTAAAAGGAGACATCATATTTACAGAAAAGAGAGAGATCATCCCAATCACATACATGCTAGCTTTCCCAACGTTTTAAATGAGAATTAGTTTAAAGAAAAAAAAAATCCTATTACAGTATTAACTTGTGATTATTCACTTTTAAGATCAGTAAATCACCTATCGGTAAGACATCTAACATTTTTTGGGTTTAAATATCGCCATGTACACATTTGAGGGTATAAAAAAAAGTCAGAAACGAGCTCAAGGAAACCTCGGTTACGCGCATACATTTAGGTCAAAGACGTGCCTCTCCTAGTTACCTGGACAAAAGAAAACTTCATCTGTTTACCCGTTTACAATAAATAAGACACTAACGTACAATTGCCAAATTAGTGTTTGTCATAGATCGAACTTCTATAACACATTAGTAAAAAAACAGTAGCCCCAATTCATTGGAGCAGAAAAAAGAAGACATTCTTGACTCACATTTGTGTTTTCGAGTTTGAAATCTTCCATCTAACTTTTACATTGATCTGAGTACACATTCATGCCTTTACTTTGAACTTATAGTGTAATTTACACATGAGATGATTCTTTATGCAACATTACATTTTACATTACCCGCAAGGACATTTTACAAGAAGAGATAAAAATCCTATCTCATTCTTGGATCCTTAATAGGAATAGAAAACTCAATACTCCATGGTTTGATTGGATTAATGATCCTAAAATGGCTTGTACCACTTTGTAACTTATTTCTTGTAAACCCTCTTTTCTAGCATCTTACTACACTACAACATTATACACTTTCCCCGGCGAAAATTCGGTGCTTTCCCTAGCGACATGTCGCTGGGGATACCTTTCCCTAGAGACTTGTCGCTGGAGAATGTTCGCTGGGGAAAGCTCGACAAGGATATCTTCCCCAGCGACAATCCCCAGCGAAATGGTGGGACCCACTTAATTTTCAGTCAAAGAATTAGCGCCACGGTGGCACATAATCCCCAACGACATTTCGCTGGGGAAAGTCCTATTTAAAAATTAGTTAATTACGGTACTTACTGAAAGTTTAATTAATTAAGTATTATCCCCGGCGACATGTCGCTGGGGATTGTGTTCCTTATACGTTGACAAGCCAACGACTACGCATGTATTTTGTCGCTTAGTGCACGGTATCCCCGGCGACATGTCGCCGGGGAATGGGTCCTTATGTGTTGACTAGTCAACGCGTAGCACCTTATTTTTGTCATTTTATTTACACTTTCCCCGGCGACATGTCGTCCGGGAATAGTCTGCAATTTTTTTTTAATTGCAGCCTGCACAACAAGCGATTTCCATATTTTTTCCAGAAAAAATCTACCAAACATCAAACCTGTATAAACTCATCACAACTTGTACCTAAATACAATACAATATAACGGATCAACGCAATACAAATACATCACAACTTGTTCCAAAACCAATACATAATAAAGCTAAATCGTCCAAAATCCGAATAAGTCTACAAAACGTTGCTTCCTAGTCATAAACAGAGCTTACAAGTCAATATTCAACATGATAGGATAGGGAAACAAGTGTTTACATACAGGTCGCCAAGATGAACATAAGATGAACATAAAGTAGGATAGGGAAACAATGTAGCATACTAACCCATATATAACACAACTAACTATCGCCATCGCCATCCTCATCCTCGTCCTCCTGAGCCTCGGCACTCTCCTCGTCGTCCCCGCACCCGCCACTCCCGCTGGCACCACCTGACTCAAACTGTGAAAACATATCTGAGTACTTTGAGTCACTTTTGAAAAGACTCATCATGAAGTCCACCTTTTTATGTAGGCTGTTGAGCGTGCTCTCAGACGTGGGCGTACTTGGGTCGGCTGTGGCCCGTGCTGGCAATACCCTACCAACACCTAGAATGTGCCCTCGCTGCTTACCCCTTCTAGCCAAACGATTGATCTCATCATCAGTGTAGGTGCCCGTAGCCTCCAGCCTCCTCATCTCCTCCTATGTAGTGATAAAAACACAAGATAGTTAATATATTAGTCGGGTTGCTACATTAACTCTCGATAATTCATTAAAGTGTGTTTTGAAACAAAACTTACGTATATACGTCGGTCCACATCCTGAAGGAATTCCCCGTGTAACGAGTGTGTGCCCACGAAGTGGTGACAATGAGCGACGAGTACTCCTGAGTGCCTGAGCTCTGCCTCTGTACATACACACGCATATAAGATGAAACAAATTAAAAACGACAAATCACAACACACCAAAGCGTATAATCAAATATATATGTATATATGTATATATGTATGTAAAATAATTATAATGTTTATTACCATCTCATCTCGAAGGCGAGCAAGCGACCGGGATCCCTGTCGAGATATCACCGTGCTCTTTGCCCGGTTTTGCTGATTTTGAGCGGCTCGGGCAATGTTCCTAGGATCATTCAAAAACTTGATATACTTTTCCCACTCTTACGTCGTAATGTCCTTAGGACATGCCCGCCTGATCTTCTCAACATCGTAAGTCCCGGTCGTGGGGTCTATAACCCGATGTCAGGCCTTAAAAGCAGCCTTGTTGGTATTATACGCCTTTTGCAAGTGCTGCTGGATGCCCGCGTTAATCTCTGTCCAATCGGGGGATTCCATGTGCGGCCTCAGATCAAACTGGGTCTGCAATCATATAAAACAAAACGAAGACAGAGCTAGATATATAATTTATATATTTATTTAAATTTGTTTATTTATTTATATGATATAAATAAATAAACGAATTTAGATAAATATACACAATTAAATAAATGAACACGATAATGAAATAAACATAAAAGGATAACTGACCCCAATATCTGTAATGAGCGCCGCCTTCCGCTCCTTCGGGACCTTCAGCCAAGAAGGGTAGTACAAAGGCACACCCCTAATGACCTCCCCGACGTAGCTAGACCAATGAGCCGCATGGTCACCGAGAGGCATAACGATTTGTTTGTCATGCAGCTCAAACCGGATCGGGACGGGGCCTTTGCCTGCAAAATCAAGTGAGTGATAAAGTCATAAAAATTCAAGGCAAGCAAGTTCAATATATGTATCAAATTTATGCTTGTATTACAATAATCCAGAAATTCTTACCTCGGTTACAAACAACCCATAGCAACCCTGGTACATGGTGTGGAGGGGGACGATCCTCACCGCTGTGGGACCGGGCAACATCTGCTGACATCTGTACAAGTACAATTAGCATAACATATAGAAATTTATAAACAAAGTAATATAAGCATGCACACATCCAAATACATACATATCCAAATAAATATACACATTTAAACAATCCACAACAATTTCATTCATTCCTGTCAAATTTATGAATGTCTTATGCAGTTACAACTCAGATCAATCTTCTTCTTCCCTAGAATAAACCTTTGTCAACACCATCATCATCATCATTGATGAGTCTTACATCAACAAAAAATCTACAAATCATGAGGAAGGTGCGTCTTCATCATCAATAATACATCGCTTGGTCAACAACACAATGATATCTTGCGTGCGCCAACCTCCGTTGAATTGACCATCTACATTCAAGGTCCGCATTATCCAGTCATTCCAAACTCTAAAAAGTAGGAAATCAGATGATGTCCAAAAAAAATTAAAATAATCAGATCGTTCCTCTTACCACGATTAACACCCCAGTCGGAAAACTTTTTATGTTAAACATTTCGAATAACGACCCTCAGTAGGGTTTGAGGCGCTTATCTTCAAGTAGAAGACTGTGGTTTGACTTGTTTACGAAATGTATTGATCTTTTAATGCCTCACCTCTGCATCATTTATGTCATGCTGTTTTCTAAGACAAGACGTTTGACTTATACGTCATTGGTTTGCAAGTTTCGAACCAAATTAACTCGGAACAACACAACCTTTGAACAACAAATACTTAAACTCGAGATTTCTTTGAAGCTGACCATAATACATTTTCTTCGTCCAAGGCATGCGCACAAATGCCGCAGTTTTGAGTTGTGCGAGTTCCATCCGTGGCTAGTGCACTACAACCAATATGTTTACTACTATCTCTAACCTCTAAAACGAAACACCTGTCGACTACGCAAGATTTATTGAATATGAGTCCAGTTGGTCCACAAGCCAAAGTGAATAACTCGCTGGTTGTGCTAACCTCTAGGTCTTTTCATTGTTACGTGCTTGACGTGGGGACATAAGAAAGATAGAATAAGATAAGATACACAAAATATGATATATGTTATTTTACAGTTAAGTCACAAAATAATTTCTATAGTAACCTGCGCCCCAAACCACTCAACTCGGGGAATTCTTTTCATGTCTTTGTTAGGAAATAACTGAAAACTTCATGGTATTAGAATATGTCCGTCGAAATGATATATAAGGAAAAGAAGTTTCAAAAATAAAAAAATAAACGCGTACCTTCCCCACCCACTTTTTTTTATTTTTATGAAAAAATAAAAAAAACTGGCAGAAAAAAAACCAATACGATTTCGATCTCAGGACTGTTGTGAAGTACATACCATTTCACTTTCTTCAACTCTTGGGCATCAAACCGAATAACCGACCGTAAACCAATCGATTTACATACCGATCGGAAACCCTGAAAACTAACACGTTGGGGGAGGGGGATCCACATTATGGTCGGGACGATTAAATTTCATGGTAACATTCCAAAAATAATGAGAACTAAAAGTCAATGCTTCTTCTGCAACATAACCCTCCGCAATCGAACCTTCCGGCTTAGCTTTATTTTGTACATAACCTTTTAGCTTCTTCATGAATCTTTCAAATGGAAACATCCACCGGGGCTAATAGGCTTTGCCTTCAAGAGCTCTAGAGGTAACTAGTAACCAAGAGAATCATAATGTCAAAGAGAGCAGAGAGGATATATGACTTAAGATCGCACAGAATATCGAACCACCTGATCTGAGCTTTCAACTTGTCATCCTCCATCAAAGTTGCAGAGCAGATTTGCTTAAACAAGAAACATAGCTCGATTTTTGGTTTTGCAATCGTATCGGGCAAGTAATTTTAAAGTCCGTAAGGAGTAAACGTGCCCATCATTATATGACAGCCATGAGACTCAGCCTGTTAAATTGGTAATCATATCGGGCCACTTTTGTTTCTTGAAGCATGATCCGAACTCATCTGGTAGTTTAACTCCTTTGATGAACTGACAAAACTTTTTTCGATCCTCTGGTGTGAAAGAATACGCAGCCTGAGGCTTCAAGCACTTCCCGTTTTTGGTTTGGCCAAGTCCACAAGCCACTTGAATGCCCAAACCTTGCAAGTCATGTTTGCACTTGACGGTGTCTTTAGATTGTCATTCATTAACAAGTGTTCAAGATGCCCCCCCCCCCCCCCCCCGAACCGAATGCATGTTTTCTGATTGCATGATGTCTAAAATGGTGTCTAGTGTAAAGAAAAGACCATACTCGAGCTCGTATAAAAATTAGATCGTTTAGTCCAGTTAAGCTTCGACAAGAACATATCGTTTTTATCTTCACACACCCCCATAACTCGGATGTTACCGTCAGACGCTTGGCACTATACAAGCGAGCAGGATTTCATCCCAGCCAAATTCTTTAGGAGGATCTCTATTATCGGGTTGGCCATTGAATTCACGTGAACTCCTCCATTTATGGGGCTTCTTTAAGAATCTTTTGTGGCCAACATAAGCTGTTTTGCTTAACACACGAACATATGAAGTGTCTTTATTTCATGTAGGGCATAGCTTCTTGTAACCTTGCCCACTCCACCCAGACAAACTACTTCGAGCAGGAAAATCATTGATGGTCCATAAAACCATCGCTCTCATATTGAACTTAAGGCCTGTAGCAACGTCTATAGTCTCGACACCTGGCTTTGCCCATAAATCCTTTAGGTCATCAATCAACGGCCTCAAGTAAACATCAATGTCCTTGCCCGGGGATTTAGGGCCAGGAATTAACAACGTCAGCATGAAAGAACTCTCTTTCATACATAACCACGGAGGCAGATTGTATGTTGTCAGTATCACCGGCCACATGCTGTAAGACTGACTAAGGTTGCCGAACGGATTGAAACCATCAGCAGCCAACCCTAATCGAACATTTCTTGGTTCTGCAGCAAAATCCGGATACTTGGTGTCAAAGTCCTTCCATGCTCTACCATCAACCGGGTGTTGCATCTTACCGGGCTCCGTACACTTTCCAGTAGCATGCCAAGTCATTTCCTTTGCAGTGTGACTAGACTTGTACAAACGTTGTAGTCTAGGAATGATCGGAAAGTAACGCAACACCTTCTTAGGAACTTTCTTCCCCGGTGTGTTACTGTCTTTCCATCTACTCGTGTTACACACCGGACAGAAATGCACATCTTTGTTAACGTCGCCCCGAAACAAGAAGCAATCGTTTACACAAGCATGTATCGACTCGTACCCTAACCCGATCATTTTAAATGTCTTCTTTATTGCATAGTATGACGGTGGGAGCTTGTATCCTTTAGCGGTGGGAAATACATTTTGGAAAAACTCTAGCATTTCATTGAATATAGAATCAGTCAATTTACCTTTAACCTTAAAATAGGTAAACTTTGCCATAAAGTCTAATCGAGTCACATAGTCACAACCGGGGTATAGCTCCTCGTTGGCACTGGCATATAACTCTTCGAACTCGTTACGTTTAGCTTGAGTTAGGTTGTTACTTGTCTCACCAATATCTCCTTGAGTTGGCTCATTTTGTTCATTATTCAGAGGAATATAGCTAAGATCATTAAGGCACGTTGTCATGTCACTCATCTGAGGTTGTCTTGTGTTATCTATTACTGGCGGTGGCGGAGGAAGATCCAGTTCACCGTGGTGAATCCATGTTTTATAACTTGGGTCAAACCCATACTTCGAAATGTGGTCTAAAAGGTGTTTGATGGATACCCACAATACTAGACGACAAGACTTGCATGGACATCTTATATTCCCGGCACTATCCACTAACGGCTTGCAATCATCGACGAATTTCTTAAGACCGGTATAAAATGCTTTTTCATGTTTCCCTAAACTTGTCCAACTCTTATCAATTACCATAACTGCGTTTTAACGATACAATTAGTTATTATATGCAACTTAATTAAACACATTCAAACGAGGAATACGAGATGTTTTGTTCACCTAGTGCAACTATGGAAGGCAATCCTAACCCACTCTTTGAATGATTCGTCTCATATATGAATGCGTATAACCGATTTACTATTTGAGAAAATTTTGGCAGCATTTCCCCTCAACTCCCCAAATATGTGATTAAAGACATATTCGTAGGAGTAAAGGAGAAACACTGTCGAAATCATCTCAAATAGTAAACCAATTATACGCATTCATATCCTAAATGAGACAAAACATTCAAAAAGCAGTCCCAAACAGGGGACTTTCCGAAATTAATTTCTAATAAATTAATTTTGGACGGGTTTTCTATAGGATGATTAAATTCAGACGGGAATTTTCCGAATTTAATCACTAAAATCCTAAAACATTCCTAAACGGTTCAATAAAACAAATACCAAACGCATATCCATTTATGTCATATAAAAAACATACATTTAAATCAAATAAGCTGTAAAATAAGTTGTTCTTAAACAGCTTATCTAATATTTCACTTCCAACAACAATAATAACCACTATATCCGTATAAACACGAAACATACATAATTTCAACGCAATCCACCTAATAATAACTATAAAATAAAAAAAATTAAACAATAAACATTCCCCGGCGACATGTCCCCCGGGATACCAAAAGGAGAAAAAAAATTAAACATACCTTTTCGGCTGTTGTCGGCTCGGCTATGGACTCGGCTGCAAAAATTAAACACCACCAACAATTAATTAGAGGATTAGAAACAGAAGTAGAAGAATTATCATTTTGAGGGTAAAGGAAAGAATTATGTTTAGAGGAGGAAGGGGGTTCGTGCTCGTGTGCGAGTGTGAGTGGAAGTGGGGAGTGTCGGTGGTGGGTTTAGTGGTGATGGGGAGTGTTGGTGGTGGGTTCAGAGGTGATGGGGGTGCCGGTGATGGGGAGGTGGTGGTGGTCTGTTAAAATCGCCGGCGGTGGTTTTTTTTTTATATTTCACGTTTTGTGTAACTGCTGTGAACTCAGATCTGTTTTGATACCAGATAAATCCCGGGCGACATGTCGCCCGGGAAAATAGATACTTTGTCGTTTAGCCAAAATGGCGCCATAACGAAAATATTGGAGGGCATTTTCAGCAAATATTAAAAAGGTTTCCCGGGCGACATGTCGCCCGGGATTCTTTTTATTAAAAATTTAAAAAGTATTATAAGTATAGTAAAAACAATAATTTTTTCAAAATATATTTCCCGGGCGACATGTCGCCCGGGATAGTGTTTATTAAAAAAAAGATTTTATACTAAAAACTGTATAATTTTAATAAATATCTTTCCCGGGCGACATGTCGCCCGGGAAAGATATTTATTAAATTTATTTTTAAAGCTTTTAATAATTAATATTTATATACTTATGTTTTTTATAAATAAAATATATATAAATAATAATTTTAAACAAAAATTATATATTTTAGAAAATATATAATTATTTTTTATAGAATAAATAATTATTATTTATAAGTATTTTTATAAAATATATAATTATTAAAAAAAGATTTTATACTAAAAAATGTATAATTTTAATAAATACCTTTATCGTTATACATTATATGTTTTAGAAAATATATAATTATCGTTGTACAATATAATTTTAATAAATATTTTTCCCGGGCGACATGTCGCCCTGAAAATATATATTTATTAAATTTATTTTTAAAGCTTTTAATAATTAATATTTATATACTTACGTTTTTTATAAATAAAATATATATAAAAGAGGTTCAACGATAGTCGATATTGTAATGGTTATACATAAGGTTCAACGATGATCGATATGTTAATGTTATACAATATAGGTTCCACGGATGAGTCGATAGTATGGTTATACTTAAGAGATTCAACGTATATGATTCGATATGGTATGTGTATTACAATTAGAGTTTCAACGGATGAGTCCGATAGTGGTATGGTTATACATTAAGGTACAACGTATGCTTCTAATATGGTAGGTTATACATTAGATGTACAACGGATGAGTCGATATGTTATCGTTATACATTAGAGGTTCAACGGATGAGTCGATATGGTATGGATATACATCAGAGGTTCAACCGATGACCCCGTGCAACATCTGCTGACATCTGTACAAGTAGCATTAGGATAACATATAGAAATTCATGAACAAAATAAAAAAAGTATACACACATCCAAATACATACACATCCAAATAAATATACACATTAAAACAATCCACGACAGTTTCATTCATTCATTCAAATATATAAGTGTCTTTTACAAGTTACAACTAAAGATCAATCTTCTTCTTCACTAGAATAAACAACATTTACGCCATCAATCAATAATCAAGGTTGACGAGGTCTTCACATCAAGAATCTGCTAAATCAAAGGATGATCGTTATGGTAATGGTTAAATACATTAGAGTTCAACGGATGAGTCGTTATTGTACGGTTATACAATAGAGGTTCAATCGGATGATCGATATTGTCATGATTAAACATAGCATTTCAAGTATTCAAGTACTCGTATGCATTCTAAATAGCTGTCTGCAAAATTGATTGTGTTGTGGGATACAATACATGTTACACAATTGAATTTTTTATATATTTATACTGTGTAAATAGTTGTCTGCACAATTGAAAGGGTGGGTAATATTTAAAGGGTAGGTAAGTGGATTTCAAAGTGGGGTGTATAGCAACTTGTATTCTTAGTGGAATGTTTGTGTATATGAATGTAGTGAGTTGTACGCATATGCAATAGAACAAAAAATACAACAAACAATGTGGAACCTGAGAAGTATTAATAGGAGGTTCAAGCTCGCCCAGTCAACTACCTTGGTAATGTTTTTGAGTTGTATTTCTGGAGGGCCAAGGAAGCTGACCGGAGGCTGGCACGCATGATCAATAATGTGAGTGTGAAGTTACGTGCTGCCATAGAAGAATATCAATTGTTTACTCAAGAACTTGAAGCTTCTCCTGGTTGGGTTGTGAACAAGGACAGGTCAGATTGAGTACTTGCAAGAGCTAGTACAGAGAGACGAGGAGATGGTTCAAAGTTCATGCCCTGGAAAGGGAGGTAAGGTGAGGGCTGATAAAGTTGCTTTTCATTGAAAGTTGAAGGGGAATGTGCCCTTTGAATAAAAATGTGTATGTCAACACATTAAGTGTATGTGTGTTTATCTACGTTTTTAAGGTGTGTCAACACATTAAGTGTATGTGTGTTTATCTACGTTTTTAAGGTGTGTCAACACATTAAGTGTATGTGTGTTTATCTACGTTTTTAAGGTGTGTTCATGTTTGCACCATGGGCATTTTGTATTGAATGCATTGTAATAAATGGTTTATGTGAAGACTTATGTCTTAATAAAAATGTGAGTCAACACCATGTGGTATTTATCTATATTTTAAGGTTGTTCATTGACAATGTCAGAAGTTAAAAAACTGTATAATTTTAATAAATACCTTTATCGTTATACATTATATGTTTTAGAAAATATATAATTGTTATCGTTGTACACTAGATGTTCAACGGATGAGTCGATATGTTATCGTTGTACATTAGATGTTCAACGGATGAGTCGATACTCCTGCCAAATACTCTCGGCAAAAACTCCCGCCAAATACTCCCGCTAAATACTCCCGCTAAATACTCCCGCCAAAAACTCTTTTATACCATAAATCAAAGGTAAACAATCACATGTTTTTTATTTGTGTGTAGGTGTGCATAAGGAGATGTAGTTCTCCGACAATCGTATAAACCTGAGATTTACGGTAAACTATACTATGCATGTCCAAAATCAAAGGTAAACAATCACATGTTTTTTATTTGTGTAATATATATATTTTCTGGTTAGTTGTTAAAAGAATTAATTTCTTTACTATTTAACAGCCTCCGAAACATTTTTGATGTGGATTTTTTTTATGGAAATAGACCCGACTTCGTGAATTGATGAGTTCTTCTGGAGCTCCATCGACTCCAAGTTACTTTGCAGGACATTCAACACCTCCAAGCTATTTTTCAGGACCTTCAACTCCTCCAAGCTATTCTTCAGGACCGTCAACACCTACAAACTATTCTCTAAGATCTTCAAGAAATAGAGAGTGCTCAAACTGCAAACACTTGCGTGGAAAGATAAGTGTACTCAAGGCAACAATGGAAATGCATATGCATCCGGAACAACACACAGTTAATTCGGCTGCACTATTTCACGAAGTTCTCAATGAAATGGAAAAACTTGATTTGGAGTAGTTTTTCATGTGCAATGTAATTCGTATGATTTCGAGTAGTTTGTCATTTGCAATGTAATTCGTATGTTTAAGTGTCTGTTTGTAAGTCGTTTGTGTTACTAGAAGTGGTATGTATAATATTTACCTAAATGAATGTTTGTTTTTGTGCATCTTGAAAAATTATACAATACATCATGTTCAACTATAGAAGGGTAGTGCATATCCTGACCGAACCGAGAAAATACGGCATATCGGCATACAAAATACACACTATATTTTTTGTTAGAGTATACGGCATATCGGACCGAAACGAACCTAGAAAACGTAGTTTTTTTATATAAGTATTTATATATTTTATAAGTATCTTTTTAAATGTATAGTTATAAAACATATTTTATAAATAATAATGATTTTAAAGGCAAAATTAATTTTTTTGATAAAATACATTATCCCGGGCGACATGTGTCGCCCGGGAAACCTGAGCGGGAAAAATTGCCGCCAGGATTTTCGGTGATTTTATATTTCTAAATTTTAATAAAAATATTCCCGGGCGACATGTCGTCCGGGAAACATTGTATTAAAAAATTATACAGTTTTATAAATATTAAAAAACTGTATAAATTTTAATAAAATGTTTCCCGGGCGACATGTCTCCCGGGCGACATGTCTCCCGGGAAAAGTGTAACAAAAAACTTTATACACTAACACACATTAATTATCACTAAACACAAATGTTAAACGTGGAAATATTATCCCGGACGACATGTCGCCCGGGAAAAGTGTAACAAAAAACTTTATACACTAACACGCATTAATTATCACTAAACACAAATGTTAAACGTGGAAATATTATCCCGGGCGACATGTCGCCCGGGAAAGTTGAGCGGGAAAATTTGCCGCCAGGATTTTCGTTGATTATTTTGGTCAAACTCAAACCAAGTTATCCCGGGCGACATGTCGCCCGGGAAACTCACCACATACTTTGACTAAAAAGTCTATCAGAATTGGTGCCACGTCGGATGGATTTTTGTCGTTTAGCGACCTTTCCCGGGCGACAAATGTCGCCCGGGAAAAGTTCGTCGCCCGTTCTAGTTTTTCTTGTAGTGTGTCCATATAGTAATTTGGCAGGTTGTGAAGTAAAACAACCAGTAGCTTAGTAATTCGACAGTACGTTTATAGTTATATGCAACTTGTTTACAATAGCAACATGATTTTATTTGTTTGGGTTTGTTATTTTGTATATTAGTTTAAACCATGAATTCCCCAGCATGGCTAACTTTAAGCGTGTATCTCAGGAAAAATAAGACTACTAGCTCAAAAGGAAAAGAGAAGATTTAGTATATATATGATAGCAGCTAATCGTCAATTTTGAGCTCTATTGATATATGTATTGGCAAAAATAATGATACTTATTGATGGTCCAACGAATCGTTGGAAATTTGAAAACATCTTCATGGACCCTTGATCAATGACGAATTGGTCGAAGATCACTTTCGAGCTTTATTAGTTTATTAACTTTGTTTTTAGCTGAATTTCGTCTCAACTTAAGACTTGCGATATCTACTTTTTCTAATTTCTTCCCTTGCAGAGTACAGGAAGTACACTTGATATTAGATTTTGCTCAATGTTGTTAGACCTCATGCTTTATACGAAATTGAATTTATAAGTTACACAAATAATACTCTAATTGGATTGCTTCTGTATACTTTAAGTCTACATTAGCTTTAGATTTGTTGACCATATGTTAAAACTTGTAACTCGGATGATAAGATTCAAGGACACATAAGAAATTTCCTAGTATTTAGACAACACTAAATCCATAGTAATGCAGGTTACAAACTCAAAGTATACAAATTATTGAAATCATTAACAATATATGAACCATGAATTGCCATTCATATGCTTGTACTAATATTATATTTTGATGTTTGCTTAATATATAGCAAAGAAATAGGAAAATAAAAAATAGACTACGTTGTAGTGTAACGGGTAGCACTCTACATTTTGTTGTAAGCAACACATGTTCAAGCCATGACATATGCGTTTTTTTTCCTTCTTTAGTTAAACGAGGGTTTGAAACCGCGCTTTAAAGCGCGGGATTTTACGTTAATGACTAACTTTGCAACGAAACTATAATCTAAAGAATATTTTCGTATAGTAAGTGAGTCATTAAAAACTAATTTTGCAAAGGACCGACAATCCCAATAACTATTTTCGTAATTTTTTCAATTTTTTTTACGGAAATAGATCCTTCGGTTATCATTCAATTGCAAAGTTAGTCATTAAGGACTAACTTTGTAACTTACCGATAACCTCAAAGACTATTTCTGTATATTTTTCAAAAATATATATTAGATTTCAACATTTTTTATAAAATCGTACGTATGTCATAAGCGTTGCAATAATGAGCTCGTTTTATTCGCAACTCGATGATCTTTTCAGTGACATATTTTTTTACGAATGAATCGATAGATGTACGTTTCATATTTGATAAATAAAGTTTGTTATATAAAAAGTCGTAAACAGATAAAAGTATAAGGTCATTTTAATAACTTCTCGCATAGTTTAAGGGTGCATTTTGTAATTCTTTTTTTCTTCCTATTTTTTTAACCTCCATAGTGGTGTATTTTTAATACGGAGTAATAAAAAAGCACACATGCCAAGGCTAGTAGGTGCTAAATGTAGTACTATTTTTGCAACAGACTGGTAACGTCAAGTATTATTTGTTAGTCGTCGTTGGGACTCATCTTCTCAAATACTATTTTCATAAATATTTTAAAATTTTATATTAAACTTCAAATATTTTTTATAAAATCGTAGGCATGTCAGAAGCATTGCAATATTGAGCTCGCTTTGTTAGCAATTCGACGATCTTTTCAATGATTTATTTTTCCGAATGAGTCGATAGATATGCTTTTTATATATTTGATAAATAAGTTTGTTATATAAAAACGTCGTAAATAGGTAAAAGTTCAAAGTCGGTTTGTAATTTTTAGCATATTTGAGAGTGCGTTTTGCAATTTTTTTTCTTTTACATCATGAACGGTAGAACTTTTTTTTAATAGCAACACAAGAATTCTCCTCTTTAATACATAGTAATAAAATAATAATAATAATAATGTTCTATTAGCGAATGCATTCAAATGAAAAGAGCCACATAAAGACTTAACATAGCAAAACGGACCGCGGACATTCAAATACATAGCAAAATGGATCGCGGACTGGTTCGGATAGACGGGGCCTATTTCGGTCCGGTCCTCTGTTCATCTTTTTCCTTATTTTTGGTCTTTCGTCCGGTCGGTCCGGTTCAGTCTTACGAAAAACCTGGCAATAAGACGTGTGTGGACGTTATGCAAAAAGGTGTCCTGAATAATTTCTAAAGCAATAAGAAAGATTGAAGAAGCGTTGGGGCCAAACTCCAGTTACTGTCTGATCGGTTTTGTCGGGTATCTCGGTTTTCCGAAAACATCGTAATCACCCTTGCTCATAAATACAAATTCCCTAATTTTCTTCAGATTTTTCATACAAAACTTCCTGTATAACTCAAATATAAACGTGACCTCAACAAATGCGGGTTTTGTTGTTTACGTCTTAAAAAATTTAAATATGCTTTATTTAGAATAAATGTAGTGTTACAGATTTCGTAAGTATAATGATCTAATTAAAATTTGATCATGTAGATTTGCCAGTAATACTAAAAAGCATGCTGTGAGAAAACCGTATTCCCATCCGTCCAAAAATTCTTACCTCTGACATTAAGACACAAGAATTATAGAAAAAATTGCATTCAATTACTATCTTTTTATGTTATACTTTTTTAAGTACAAAAACAAGTTTTAAATCCATTAGCTAATTAATTAAAGTTATTTTTTTTAAGTGTACATAATAATTTCAAACATTAGTAAAAAGTAAACTTGATCAGACATTCTTAATGCTATTGTTTTATCGAAATATACAATTAAATGAGACACGAATTAAAAAGAAACTTAAACTATTGACAACGGAAAATTGATGCCAATTGGTAGAACGTTATGTTTAAAAAAATTGAGTCGCTAGTATATACTCAAGTTTTACCAAAAACAAGCCTTAAATTTCATATTTGACCCAAACATGCTTTACATAGTCTTAAACATAGACAAATCTCTGGAGTTGCAAAATGATGCTTTTGTGTTTACCTAGTAAACCTAGTCTAAACTCTAAACCGAGGCGAAAACAAAACAGAAACAAAGAAACCAACCAACTCTGAATAAACATAATCCATATACTAAAAGACGTGTGTGGACGTTATGCAAAAAGGTGTCCTGAATAATTTCTAAAGCAATAAGAAAGATTGAAGAAGCGCGTTTACGACCAGCATATTGAAAACCTTAGTATTAATTGTTAAAATAGGCCCATTAGTCCAACTACTGCTATATTTTTAATCGAGTCAAAGCCGATCTCTAGAGCTTGACAGTATAGTCTTGACTAGGGGTGTAATCGACTCAAGCCGAGCTCGAGCTTGACAGGGCTTGAGCTTGGCTTGAAAAGAGAATAGTAGGCTTGAGCTTGGCTTGATAGCTCGTCAAGCTTTAACCATAGAGGCTTGAGCTTGGCTTGAGTAGGATATGATTAAAGTTTAAGCTTGGCTTGAAAAGCTTGAATGTGTATAAAATTAATGTATTTAATAGCCAAACGCTCAACTCATCAATAAACATATGCATAAAGTAAAATAAACAAAAGTCATAAGTGAAAACCAAAGTAGATCCATTAAACATTAATAAATCTAATAATAACATTTTCGTACTAAAGTCTAACATTAGAATGAAACATAAGCCAAAGTACTAGTAATTAATGTTCAAACGTACAAAGTATTTCAACAAAAGCATACATTAGCCAAAGTACTCTAGTTTTGGCTAATGTTCTCTAAAGTCAAAACTATGTATGAAGAACACAGAACACTATAATATAAATCGTTAGATTAATTAGGGTTAAATATCATTTTAGAATACATTATTCATGTATTTATGAAATAGGTCCTTATAATTAAGTTAATACTCAAATTACCCTTTAATTACTAATATGATTTAATTATATATTAAAGCTCGAAAAAGCTTGAGAAGAGCTCGAGCCGAGCTATCAAAAGCTTGAGCTTGGCTTGTTATAGATTTCGAGCTAATTTTTGGGCTTGAGCTTGGATTTGAGCTTGATAAAAGCTTGGCTTGATCGAGTCAAACTCGAGCTTGAGTTGCTTGATTAAAGCTTGACTTGATTACAGCCCTAGCCACCAGTAAGCTAAATGTTGTATTAGAGGATAACTCAACAAAAAGGAGACGAACAGTCGGCGCACTTGAGTCTAGTAATAGCTAAAATAATCTTTTATCTAGTAAAGCAAAACCAAAATTGAAAACCTTTCTAATTTGAAAAAAGATTGTTTCCTTAATAAGAAATATTATCTTAATTATAAATATTTTTTCTTAAATATATTTAATTTAAAAACTTAAATATTGCTCAATTTGGTAACAACACTTAGAGCTGGGAGAACGGTTGCGTGAAATGGTTGTGCCAAAGAACGGCGCGAGCCGAACGAACGGCGCACGACTCCGGTGCTCGCGCCGTTCCAACCGATCCACGCGGTTCTCACTTTTTTTTTAATTAATTTTTTTTTTGTTTGTGTGTGTGTTTATCTGTGTGTTTTATGGGTGTGTGTGTGTGTTTTTGTGTTTGTGAAGATGGTTGATGAAAAAGTTTTTATTTTTTTGGTTCGTCAATGACTACCAGCCTACCAGCGAAGAAGATGGTTAAGAAGACAAGGTAAAATAAAAAAAATTATTATTTTTAATTCATTTTTTTATTTTAAACCTCATTATTTGTATAAGTTGACATTTTAGTCCCCAATGTTTATTTCTTGTAGTAAATAATTTTTTTTTCCCAACGGCATCAAAAAAGTGGTGCCAACGGATGCCCCAACAAATGTAGTGCCTTTTAGTTTCTGGTGCCATTTAGCATTTTGCTGACGTGGCATCAGTTTTTGAGAACGGCACGAGCCGAACGACACCACCGTTCCCACCGCTACTATAAATTCGTTTCTTTTGGGAAATTTGAGTATAAAAGTATATATGTCAAAAATGTGAAAAAAAAAACTTAAACAGAGCGGAAGTTATCTGCAATGCCTTTGTGGGGTGGGTGGGGGGAATTTGATTACGATATAACACATGGAGAAATGGGATAGTGTCTTTTTACAGGTCACATTTTTTGAGGTCATAATATTATATTTTTTTTCAAAACTAAAATTTATTTATATTTATTTATTCTATCATGTCCAGTTATGAAATCCTTGAAAAAAGAGAATAAATCACCAAAACTAGGCGCAAAGAACGTTTCCTTTTCGTTTGTTTCGAGAAATATATCGATCAATTCCGATTCTTACAATATAGTTGTTGTTGCAGTGATTCCTGATTCAATATTCAAAATTTATTTATCGAATAACAAAAACTCCTTCGATGGCATAAGGTATGATTTTTAATATATAATTTCTTAATTTTGTAAAAATTTGATGTAGGGCTTTTAGTTATATTCTAAAATGTTTTGCTATTTGCTGTTAATTTTGGGGAAAAAAGTTAGGGTTTGAATGAAGCTCTAAAGAGGATTGGTGGTTCTGAATTGCTTATCTAATTTTCGCAGGTTTATAAATGTTTGGTTTTGATTTGATTTTATGATTTATAGGGGTTTAATTGGTGCTATTTAGGGGGTGTTTGTCTAAGCTTATGAGTTGGGCTTAGGCTTATGTTATATAAGCCCACGTTGAGTGTTTGGATTAGCTTATATTTAGTAAGTTTATGACTTCAAATGTTTGGTTTATTTTAAAGTGGTAAATGACTATAAGAGACATGGGTTGAAAAATATTAATGATAGATTAAGTATAATTGAGGGTAAATTTGTAATTAGCTTATATAACATGTTATATAAGCCCAACCCACTTAAAAAAGCCACACTTTTGTGGCTTATCAAAACCCCCTTATATAAGCTCATAAGCCCACTCATATAAGCTTAGCCAAACACTTAGTTTGGGCTTATATGACATATATAAGCTAATAAGCTCATAAGCCCATCATATAAGCTTAGCCAAACACCCCCTTATCAATTTTAGGAATGGGGGTTAAGTGGTAACTTACGATAATGTGTTGCTGTCATAGAAACTTGACAGCTAATTCGTTGTATTGTCGTTTAATTTTGTGTAGTTTATTCAAAATATTCTTTTGAAGATGCTTAGTTAAATATGAGGCATGACCTTAGCTATAATGCACTCACAAAGGGTCTAGGAGCCTCAGTAGTTTGGTTGATAGTTTGGCCTGAATTGCATTTGCATCAACATAGTATTAAACTCCTAGGACGACATGCATTGGACTACACAAAATATGTCAAATAATTATTGTCAAGCTACTTTTGCAAAGTGTTATTGATGTGAAGATTGCTGACTAATTTATGAAAGCATAAATATTATGAATTTCATACTCTTAACTTGACTTTTGGTGTTTGTAAATTGCGAGTTTGCTTTAGTTTTTGCCTTTTTTTTATATAAACTGTGTATCCAGCATATGCTTTCTTAAGTAACGTGGGGCCTTAATAATGAAGAGTACCTTAATTTGCTCATTATCACGGGCAAATTTTGAAAGTGGGAACAAAATCTTTTTACGTTGAACTTGATGTGGGACATGTTACACACTTTTGCTTGAACCTTGATAATGACAAGTACCTTAATTTGCTCATTATCACAGGCAAATTTAGAAAGTGGGAACAAACCTTTTTACATTGAATCTGATGTGGGACATGCTATGCGCTTTTGCTTGAATTAATTGTATTTGCTAATGATTAATTACTAATATTAATAAGTTTATTTGCAGAAAAAAATTGGTTATCTGTAGCCGAACAACGTGCATGGGCATTGAAAAATGGGACGGGTAAAGGAAAGGAGTTAAGGGATCTTCTTATTCCTCAAGAAGCTTTACGTCGTCTTTGAAGAATAATGTTTCCAAACAATGGCTCAATTGGTCAGAACAACAGCTTGGGCATAATCAAACTTAATCAAGGTTTTCAAAATTTATAATACTGATTGTGGGTCCTGTCTATATTTATATTTGGATCTACTAAACTAGGATCCAAGATTAATATACTGAATGGTTACTAAAGAATGAGACATTTCTTTAAGGAAGAACTTTATGTAACAAAATATTTTTTGTTTCAAATATGAAAATTTTCTCTAAATTCTTAATCCGCTTGGCCAGCTAATATTTAAATTTGACCCATTTTAGACAAGACATAACTAAGATCCACCGTTTGTCAATAGATGGGTCAAAACATGACGTGTGCCAAAGAAGCCCCATCCTAACAAACTAAAAAGCATGTTCCAATTAACCCCTATTTTAATCACCGAAAACTGTGCATAATTTGGTCCCGCAGGTCTTAATCAAGCCTGATCAAATTTTTTTGATAATTATATTATATAAATTTAGAAAAATGATCGGAGGCCAATTACGTGTCTAATAGATGTGATGTGGCAATAAATTATTGGTTTGTGAAAAAGCGGGTCCTCCCTACTCTCTCCAACAAGATGCTGACACATATGTTTAGGCAGATTATTAGGCATACGTGTTAGGAATCCCAATCGGTGCTCATAAATTTAATGAACATATTACGCTTTTGTTGTTTTTTATAGTGAAACTGATTGTGAAACCTTATGTTGCATCCATTTTTGTGAATGAAGGTGAGAATGAGGCGCCGTTCGAGTTCAAAATAGATGAAGGTGGGTCCCCTCTTTATGTTAATTTGATCTGTCAAAGTTAACAAACTAAAAGCTTTGCAAAACGCAGTCATGAAACAGAAAATGGGATTTTGATGACACCCATATTAACTACAAAAACTGTGAGGTTGTCCATTGGTCAAAATCAAGGTATGTGATAGTTTTTATTTTGTAATTTTATCCTTTTTTTAATGTAGGGTGATGAGATTCCGGCTGACAAGCATGTGCTCATCATCCCACAACGTATAATTCAGGAAAATTATATCCATAAAAAACATATACATCTGCAAATTTGAATTTATGTTAGTATTTAATAGTGTCCTTTTTTTGTATGCAATGTATAGTTTAACATATTCAGTAATAGAGAAATGGTCCTTTTTTCCTATGTTAATCTTTGTATTTAGTAGTGGCAATTAGGAGCAAGTTTTTGTGTTGGTTGAAGTTAATTTAAGATAGATTAGTTATCCGCATGACCTACAATGACTTCAAAGTAACTTTTTGAGTAAGTTTGTGATGGTTAAGCATTTGTAAGTGTAGTTAGAAGACATTTTCTTGGTGAATTTTATTTAGTTTCAGTGGCTGAAACCCATGTAAAATTTTGAAGTATTGATCAAATTGGTATGTCTTAGGTCATTAACCTTTTGTTTTGAATCAATAGTGGGTCTAAGCCTATCCAACGTCGTCACTACGAAAAGCAAAGCTAGCTTTCATGGGCTGCCTGCACTTAGCCTAACCACTAGCTTTGTGTATATTTGGCGTCTTTGTTACACTCTATTACTGATTACAAAGAAGATCAAGTATCTATACATCATAAAATGCATCATCACACCACTTCCGTAACAAAAGTAAATCCATACATCTATTTTTGAAGTTAAAACAATATATGCTCATATGACTTGACAGACAAAGTCTTACAAGTTTTATAGAGTTCAATAGTGGTTTAATAAAGCAAAATTACATGTTCATATTAAGTGCTCTTTTCCTTTTTTTTAATTATTAAATTCAATAGGTTCTAAGTCATGCCACAAGTGAACATCCATGTGAAAAAAGTGCCTATTCAGGTGCCCTCTAATCACAACATGATAAGCAACAAAGGCTTCCAACAGAAGGTGGATTTTAACAACAATATGTTGTTGATTAGAAGATGCAGCTATTTTGGCAAAAGATCCCTTCTAGAGGTATCATCATGTAACAATTTTATTGCATTTGTTTATTTCTCATGGCTGTCTTTTTTTGTTAACAACAAGCTTATATAAAAATATACTCAATCCATAATACACATATTCACAAACAAAACTCTTGGCCCCTTATATCAGTAGGCATACCAAACACAACGAAACAAAAGATATATACACCATGCATACCTAAATTGGATAGTATAACACCTCGTGTTTTAGGGTCATTGACGACGTCAATAAATTCACTATGTATCTTTAGTATTGTACGCGTTTGCTTTTAAATCGTAAACGTTAAGTTAAATCGCGTAAGCTAAAAATGATCGTTCAATGTAAATGAGCATTAAACAATTAAATGTTTACATCAAGCAAGTGTTAAGTAATTATTTTGAGAATAGTTATTAACATTGTTCATTTTATTTTTATTGGTTGCGTAAAGTTTTTATGTTTCACGATAAAATACGTTTAGGCATACCCGGAACTACCAAAACTTTTCTACGCTTCAACAAATACCCACAATTGTACCCAATACCAAATATAAGAACCCGTTATATCTAGTATTTTGAATTTGATTGCTCCATATTTTTGTTATATTTTGGAGCTTCTAAGTTCCACCACCATCAAATTTGAACATATTCTTTCGTAGGGAAAGGAAAAAATATGTTTCAACAAATTACCCATTTGTCGAAACCCGATACATTTTGGGAACCCAAATCTTCATCCCCTCTTTACATAAAGTATCAAGCTAATGATCAACGGAATTCGCACCAACCTAATCACACTATGACAATTTAAGATTTGTGTCTGCAAAGTCATGTATACCTTTCTTATCTAACTCTACTCGCACCGGAAATATACTGCGCATTGACCATTCTTAAATAATCAACTAAAGTTTATTTTAATTTTAATTCAACTAAGTTTATTTTGATAATGTTACTTTAGAGAAATTTAGTAAATAGTATGGACTTTAGTGGGTCATAGTGTGTCTTTTTTCAAATTCGTAGACAAGTGGACTTTCCTTCAGTCACGCTCGCTCTTAGCGAGGAGCAATGAGAAATAGTTGTTGGTATTGTGTTACGATATCTGACATACCCGCCCTTTATTAGCACTCAAAAAAGTGGTCAGTGAATTAATGCAATAACTGAAAAGTCTTTTTGTTACTACGTTTACGAAAAGCAAAGAACATCTAATCTTGATATCATGTGGATGGCCTTCTATAGAAATTGTTTGTATGAAAATTATTGGCAGGCCTATAGATCATTTATTTTAATTATGCGTCGTCGAATAGTAAAAAGCTACTTATGGACACCCATTATGTGATGTGCAATAATGAGATTCTTCTGTTTACGTATGTTGCAATATTTTTGGTTATGTAACAATTTACATGTAAAATGTCCCATTAATAATCAGATAATCAGAAATATCTTCAAACATTTGTGTTTGCTTCATTTTATTGTTTCTGTCCATGCAGGAAAAAGCTTATGGACCATCTGCTTCAAATCAAAACAACGATGCGGCTGAGTGTTCATTAGAAATTGAAAGATTCTATCAAAAAAGTCACATAAACGGAATAAAGCAGAATTTCAATGCAAACTCCAAAAATAGTTCTCGAAGGAATTACCTTTTTGAAGATCTTTCCGTTTAAGAGTCAAACAACTCGTCATTCAAATCAAGAATAACACACGACGAACAAGAACATGAATACTCCGACAGCCCATCACCTGTTCCTCCCACAACATCACTAATGAATGTAAGTTCTTCAAAGAACCTTTTAGAAGCAGCTCAAGACACCGTCGAAGGGCTTCGTGATGAAGCCAAACTTTGGGAAAGGAGAGCACAAAAGTTAATGCTTGATTTAGAGAATAAAAAGAAGTTCTCAGATCAGTCCTAAAGTCTTGCGGATTCTAAAATGGAACTTTCGGCTGCACAAGTAAAACGTGATGGCATGAAGAGAGAATTTGATCATATAAAAATGATGTTAAACGAATCAATTGTCAAACAGAAGGCGACAATGGAGTCAAACTCAACTTATTAATCAGAAGTTCAAAGTCAACTTGTGAAAGAACTCGAAAATAAGCGAATGTTGATTTGACCCAACTCAAAAGAAACCAAGAATCGAAAACAGAGCTTGTGTGTGTTCTGCAAGAACTTGAGGAATTAACAAAAACACAAAAGGTGGGAATTGAAGAACTTTTAGTTGTAAAGTCAAAGTTGGACCGATTTGGATCAATTCCAATTTGGTCGTCGGAACCACAAGCTTACAACTTAAGTAACAACAAATGGAGGAATCGGAGAAGACTTTACAAGCAAACATCCAGATTCTGGAACAAGAGTTGGAGCATAAAATCAGTGATTTAGAACACGAGGGGATTTCAAATAGTCAAACTCTCTTAGTACTCGAGAAAATCAATGACACATTATCTATCAAAGAAGAAGGTATTAACAACTTGGAGTTCAAGTAATTATTCTTAGGTAAAAGCCATGTATTACCAACATGCTTTTTATATTTTTTCGACTTTAACCATTTATTTTTTATTAACACGGAAACCTACGTACTTTCAAATTTTATACCGACTTGAATCATTTACTTTTTTATTAACACGGAAACCCACGTACTTTCAAATTTTATAACAACTTGAAACACATTATATATTAAATATCCATTTAAAAAGTAAATAACACCATAAAATATACACGTGGATATTAAATATAGAATGTGTTTCAAGTCGGTTTAAAATTTGAAAGTACGTGGGTTTTTGTGTTAATAAAAAAGTAAATGGTTCATGTCAGGAAAATATGGAAAGTTGTTGGTAATATATGGCTTTTACCCGTATTCTTATGGGATCTTTATTCAGGGTATGTTTGGCGACACGTAGCAGTAAGCAGTAGCAAGAGCAGGAGGAGCAGTAAGCAAAAGCAATTAAGCAGGAGCATGAGCATGAGCAGTTGTTTAAAAAAGGTGTTTGGAAACGTAGTTGTAAGCTGTAATTAAAAAGTGTAAAATTACGAAAAAAGACATACAGCCTAATTAAAGAAAGTATAAATTTATATTTGAGGGCATAAATGTAATTTTATAACAAACTGCTTGCAGTAGTTCTGAAATGCTTCTTCAAGAAGCATTTGAGATTGGAGCGGTTAAACAATATTCAAACGCTTGTTGAGGTGTTGCCAAACAAGCTTTTCATCTAAAATGCTTACCGCTTACCGCTTGTCGCTCCTAAACGCTTCAAAACGCTTGTTGCCAAACACAGCCATAGAAAACATGATAGTATTTTATTTTATTGTATTGTATTGTATTGTAGCATTGTGTATTTTTTCTGTAATTGATTTAACATTATTATTTCTTATTATTTTGCTTGAGTTAATATTTAACTTATAGTAGTATATGGTGATAAGAGTTTGATACTTTTGGGTAAAGATCAAATGTTTAAACTTTACATGTAGCAACTGATATTGCACAGCCTAGTTGGTTATAAAAGCTATGCCTTTGCAAGATAATAATCATGTTGAAGTTGGCTATTTCTTTTCCAAGTGAAGTTTGAAATGTAGTATATGATCTTGGATTTCCAAGCATGGGGTTGGTTTTTCTTTTTACTTTATATAAAGAAATGTAATTGTAGTATGATGTCAGAAACATAGGATGTGTATAAATGCGCTAATAAAAGATAAGAGTTTGATAGAATACATCTTTTTAGGTCTTCTTATATCGTGCGAACATAATTAACAAATTTAATCAATAATAAGAGTAAGTAAAATCTTAGAAGAAACCTCGTGTGTGCACGGGTATTATAACTAGTTGAAGACAAAAGCAACTGAGAAATTTAATACAACATTAAAAGGGGTTGATAGTTCAACAAAAACACATATTAGAATGAAATGACAACATACTAGAGGACGATGGCATAGAAAAGTACTTTAACGATATTACATACTAGTATAAGTTTTCTTTAAAGAAATAAACGACAAGACAGCAGTAGCTACTCAGACCATGATTAGCAAGTAGAGTTGGCATAATCCTTTATAACCAAATCTTTGAACCACTCAGGATTTAGAGGTGAGTAAGTGTAGGGTATGGTTGAATAGTCATCGGGTGTTTTGTCATGAATCAGTACAACCTGTACATAAAGAAGAAGTTTATTTGATTCTTCCTTTGGATGATAAAACACCTGAACTTCCTCCAACCTCATCTTCCTTTTACCTTTCCTCCTTACATCTGAACTTCCTCCAACATTTTTTTTGGATATTATAATTCTAAATTCCTTATTCAGAACTTGTTGCCAAGTTTTAACAGCTGAAAGGCCCGAAATGCAATTCGTTAATGGAGGTGGCCTTTTGCTGGAACAAGAAGAGTTGTACATGCTGACCATGTTCTAGGTGCAAGATGTTTCGTGATTGCTGCGTTTCTAGAACTTGATCCTGGTATACCTTTATAAACAGTCCTCTGCTCATCTGAATTTAAATAATCATGCCACTCTAAAATCTCTAATGGAATAGTAGCTTTTTTAGCTTTTGTAGAGATTGACCCTTGTTTACCATTAAAAGAATTTTTTTGACATTCGTAGATTTAGACCATGGTTTACCTTTAGAAGCTTTTTTTTTGTTCCCAAGTAGATTAAGAGCTACAAGTATCCTCAGAGCTGGTATTTATGGTATCATTAGAGGTAACTTGAAATGGGTTATGATCAGAATTTTCATCAAAGGAAGCTTGAAAAGGGTTATCAGAGCTTTCATCAGAGGTAGCTTGAAAAGGGTTATGATCAGAGTTTGTGTCTAATTCAATAATTATCAACTCTGCAAATAAGATATGATTAGTAAACTTAGTTTCTAAATTGACATTGCTTCAATTTAGGTTATTTCCTAAGGTACATTAAGCTTAAAGGGGTGTTTGATGAATTCAGCTTGGTTCAATACAACTTATTTAAAAAGATAGATGAAAATTACGTTGCCAGGAATTTTTATCTTGTATTAAAGCTCAAAAACTAAAACTTTAAAGTACAAGTATTACTTAAAACACACATTTTTATTAAAATACTGCGAAAACTTGATATTACAAGGGTGGTGGTAGTAGTAGTGATGGTGGTTTTTAGATAATTTTTACAACTGATATTACAAGCCTTTTATAGGACAAATGAAGATGAATAAACTAAGAATATGCTTTTGGCATAAAGCATATGTTTTGGCATCTGACATATTCTAAGGAATAAACCATGGCATATGCCAGGGAATATTCTGAGCCATTATTTAATACAATAATTCATAATAATTAAACATAGGTGGGGTCGACGTCTTTTTATTTTTTTATCTTTTATAGACTTTGTAACATGCGTTAATAGAATTTTGTTACATGCAGGCCCTTCGAGCTTCTGGACAAAGTAGAACGGGACGATTCAATTTTAACTCTTGTAGACAATAAGCATCCCATCCCGGGTTCACAATTAAAATTGAATCGTCACTGCTTTCGTCATTGATTGCGTCATCTCTGAGTGGTTAGATGTTATTGCGTCCCAATCTTTATGCCAGGGCTTCCAGTTCGATGAGGATTCTTCTGGCTTCTTTGTTTTGAATTCGAACATCTTCTCGTTGGTCTGACCAGTGGTTGTCTTTGGTTGATTGTCTAAAGCATATTTGGGCTTTGTATTGTATGATTGCTTGTAGGTTTCACATGGCTTTAACTGCTTCTTTTGCTGCTGAAAGTTTGAGGTCTTGGGCGACCGATCTCCATGCATCAGATTTATCCATTCTGATTGGGGTTTGATTGGCCTTGAGCTGGTAATGTTTGTATAGTGCTCTTGGTTCTTCAGGTGTGAAGATAGTTTTTGTGAAGATTCTAGGAAGTGGTTGGAAATCTTCATGACTTCTTCGCAGGTAGTCTTCATATTCTTCTGAAAGGCATTGGGGGACTGTAGAACTTCCTCCACTGAGTAAAGAGTTGCCGCTGCTAATTCCTTCTATGTGTTCTATGTTAATTTTGACGTCTGTTCCTGTGACTGCATCTGTAAACTTGATCCATTTAACCCTTGAGGATTTATTGCTATTAGTTTTGTTGTAAAAACTAATGATGGCTTGACAATATGTTCTTAGAGTAACTTCTTGTTTGTCAAGGTAGTAAATATTCAATTTCTCTAAGGTGTTAATGCATGCATTGATTTCGGCATCAATTGTAGATTGAGTTGTTGAGAATTTGCCACTTGCATATGCACAAATTCTTTCTGGACTTATTGGATCCTCCTTGCACTTTTTCCATTTGACTATTCCTCCACATCCTTCCATGCATCCATCTGTTTCTAGGATGATGTAAGCATTTTCCGGTGGAATTTCCAGGTCCGGAAGATTTTGAACTTGTTCTTTGATTTTTCTGACTAATTCATA